>JAUMHB010056403.1:2394-32277 GCA_032359685.1 Pittosporum tobira
TTATTTGATTTTAACACTTCCTCCGTTCAGATAGGGTCGCATGTGAAAATTTTGCAAAAATGAAGGATATATTTTCGTTCCATACTTCCCTTAAAAGACGACAATTAATTAGTTTAGTTGTGGTGGCATGTTCATCAAACCGGAAGGTAAACGAGTGGACATTAGTTAATTGTATACTACCATCAATAAAAGGGAACTCTTTTTGTGGAACAAAAAATATTTGAGAAATGGGACTTATTTTGTGGAACAGAGAGAGTCTAGCAGTTTGGTTAGCTTCATACAATTTAGTTTCTGAGTAGCTTGTTTGTCGCTGTTCATATAATCCAGTACTTTCTTTGTGTAGACAAGTTGATTGACTTATGTTTATGGTCCACGTGTTGATGGTACTTTGGTATTAGAGCTTTGCTTATTTTTGTACTTCCCATTGAACCGACAAACTGGTATTCTATTCGTCTTCAAATGGGATAATTTTTTTAATTAGATCTCATCTATATGACATGTAGGAGCCTGGAAAGATACATCTTGTTTTGGAATACTGCAAAGGGGGTGATCTTTCCATGTTTATTCAAAGACGTCAAGGAAGAATCCAAGAAGCCACTGCAAAGCACTTTATGCTGCAGCTTGGTATCCGTCAAACTTTTCCATTCTGCTCCACCTTTAGTTTTATCTATTTCAATGAACCACATAGTAATTTTTGTAAGAGCTTCTATTTTACAGCGTGTGGCCTTAAAATCCTTCGTGACAATAACCTAATACATCGAGATTTAAAGCCGCAGGTTTGTTATATCTTGATTGTGTTACATTTTACCTTATGGATTAATTCGGTGATTTGGTTTGTCGATATTTTGAGTTTTATGGAAAATGAATTGTTCGTAAAAATAAATATCTTCTTAATGCACATAGGTTGCTAAGCGTATTTGACATTAAATATTCTGTTGGTGATGATGTATCTTATTTTTGATACAGAATCTCCTTCTATCCACAAATGATGACAATTCAGTTTTAAAGATTGCAGATTTTGGGTTTGCAAGGTATAATTCTATTAACATTATATGTTTTCTGGATTCACTTTCATGTACAAATTTCTACAGAGGCTATAGATCATTATATAATATTGTAATTGGTTTGCCCTGTGTATATATTTGTATGATATGAAGAATATTTTTATTTAACTACTTACTCCTTCCACTCCAAAAAAACTACTTACTCCTTCTGCCTACCTTTCAGTCCTTTATACAACTTTTCTTTCGTTAAGTGATCTTAAAGTTATGGCTAGAAGCTTGATGATCAAACCGAAATTTCTTTTGCTAGATCTTTACAACCTAGAAACCTTGCTGAAACATTATGTGGTTCACCACTCTATATGGCTCCAGAGATAATGCAACTCCAGAAGTACGATGCAAAGGTGATGGTTACTTTCAGATTACCATTCACCCCTCCATTTTCTTCGTCTATGTATGTCATTGTCATATAATCTCAGTAATCTTGAATTATAAACGCAGGCAGATCTCTGGAGTGTTGGTGCCATTCTATTTCAGCTTGTGACTGGGAAAACCCCATTCACGGGAAACAATCAAATACAGGTTTACCCGCTTAACTGTTGCACTAAACTGCTTATTCTCTGTGGCATAATTTGTAATCTGCCACTTATTATGTGTTGTTCACTTGGTGTGGAATTTCTTTTCTCGTGTGCATGCAGTTGCTCCAGAACATAGTTAGGTCAACTGAATTGCGTTTTCCTCCAGATATAAAGGACTTGAGTTTTGACTGCATAGATTTGTGTCGAAAATTGCTGCGACGTAGTCCGGGTATTCATTGTATCTCGGATATAAATTTTTTTTTCCCCCCCATGGTATTGCCTGAAGTGGGATCTTTTGTCTGCAGTGGAAAGATTGACGTTTGAAGAGTTCTTTAGCCACCCATTTCTTTCCCAGAAGCAAACAGATGAAATGACCAGGTAAACGAGGCTCCAAATGTTGTCTTTAATTATATTTCTATATATTTGGCATCTCATTATTCTTGCTAAAATGGTAAATTCACTTTATGTGTTTGAGATCGTTGAGAATAGATGGGTTTCCTTTCTCGGAAAGCAATCCTGAGCGGAGCCCACAGGAAAGCTCTCAAGAAGATTTACCTTTCACTCTAGATGATGATTCTAGTGGTCCCGATGGAAGTCCATCCCATGTTCGACGCTCACCGCTAAGATCCACATATGGATTTTCTCTGGACACAGCGGCTGATAGGAGGGAAGTGTTTAATGCTTCAAACAACATGGACATACCTTCCAAATATAGTAGTTTTAGACATAAACCAGAGGTTTCTGGATTTAGATTTAACAACTGTAGACCGTCGGAAGGAAATTTAAAAGAATGTCTAAAATCAGTTGACCATGGAGCAACAAATGCTAGGTCAACAGGTACCTGAATTTTGTTTAGTTGTCCATACATTATTTTTCTCTGTATTACTTTATCTTATGTTCATGTATTTTTCTACAGTTGGGGATTCTTTGGAGTTGGTTGATCAGGAATATGTTCTTGTGTCGGGACCCCCCATGGATATGTCATCTTCTTCAACAAGTGCTCCCAAGCTTAGCCATCTACCATCCAAGTTAGGGAGCCCACCTCTAACAAGTGGGAATATTATTAAGTCAACATCAACCCCCCCGGTGCCAATCATTGGCACAGTAACCAATAAAGAGGGTCGAAATGATAGCTTTGGAAGTCACAGCTCGGCTCCGTCTGGTACTTCACTGGGATCCTTGGATTTAGGAGATGGTTCTGATCAGCCATCAACAGACCCCACGACACGGATTAAGTTGCTGCAGCACTTTGCATCTACCATCACAGAATTAGTCAACGAGAAGGTAACTCATTGCACTCTCACTTAACCCCAGTAATGGATTTTCCCTCAAGTTTTCCGAGTTCCAAACGGAGTCTTACTGCTTCTGCTTTCTAAAAAGGTTGAGGCTGGAAAGACACTAGAGGCATTCTCGATTCAGCTAGTGATTCTTGCAATATGGAAGCAAGCTCTGCATATTTGTCATACACAGGCTGCATCGGCTATTGAAGGAAGCCCAGCCCAAGAAACCATGAGGCCCAGAGAAATCACAAACAAGGATAATGTTAGTCCTGATATCCGACAACCTCTTGATACTGCCAACTCTCAGCGCCCAAAAGATGTTTGCTCTGAAATTGAACGGGCGTTTCTCCTTGAAGTTGGAAATGCTGAGGAACTTGCCAAGGTTGTTGAACCCGGTATGTTTTTCGAAGAGTAATTCAACTTATTGATGTTGGAATTGTTTTTCGCTTAAAAAGAGTACCATTTGAAAATTTTCCAAATATTAAGGATATATATACATTCCATGTTTGTCCCTAAAATAATGGGTGGTTAGTTTACCAGTGAAATATTGATATTGGCTGTGTTACCATTCAGGAAATATGGAAATGCCAGACGCAATGGAAACAATATTTCAGTCTGCTCTTGCTTTGGGCAGACATGGGGCTGTAAGAATTCTCACTTTTCTTCTCGGGAGAGGAAAACAAAAAAGAAAGGAAAACAGAAAATTACCTATTATTTCCGAAATAATTATCAACCAGGCATTAAATTTAACACATATTTTGCCAGGTTGACGAGTACATGGGTGACACGGAAAATGCAGCAGTATTCTACTCAAAATCCGTTCGCTTATTAAACTTTCTTCTTGTGGAAGGGCCGTCTCTCATTATAAACCCTCCCTTCTCTCTCACAAACTCAGACCGTTACAGGTTACGGAGATATATTGATGTTCTTAACAACAGGCAAAGCCATTCAAGGTCTCAAAGGATGGCTCTTCTCAAGGGTGAGGATCAAACTTCCCCACCTTGATGAGGTACTAAGGGAACTGTTATATCATTTTCCGGTAACTTTCCCGTGTTTACTATTTGTAATATTCTTTCTTTGTACATATATAATTCTTTGAGGGAGAGTTGACTTGTATGTGGAATAGGCGATTGTTAATATTTCTCTTTTCATAATCTAGGGCAAGAAACAGTTAAAAATGTTTCGATGCGTGCTCTGTAACATGTTTGGGTTGCGGAGGTTAATGGAAGTATAACATTCTTGAAATTTCATAATAGATACTTCTATTTCTAGAATTATGAACATAATATTAACATTAAATGTGATACTATTATGAAGGTCTGGTGGGGATATTTTCGCTAAATGTTAGATTATGATAGTCATGTTGTGAGTGAGGGTGTCAAACGGGGCGAGTTTATCATCAATTCCCAAATGAAGTGAAACTGTGGAATTACCAAAAAACAAAATAGGGGGAAAAAAGAAACGTAGCAAAAAGTGCCAAAGAAATGTTTTGAAGTGGTTCTTGTGTAACGAGGTTAAAATAGTCATTTATAATTTCTTGGGTTGAGAGAATCAATTGCCCAATTGCGTGTCTGGTTCGTGTTCTGCGTTGCAACTACAGCAACATTAGCACTCAACCTTCGTCAATAGCAGAGGTAACATTTATTTATCTTTATACAGTATGTATCAATTTCTCCATGGTCGCTGATTTCTTCGCATGCTTTAGTGATACTTGCACATTCAAAAAAAAGATGGAATTTTTAAATTTAAAAACTTTATTTATTTTTTATTTTTTTTAAACATCAATATAGTATGTGTAAAAATTAACACATTTTCTCTCTCTATGTTGTGAAAATTATTTTAACTATTCAGTCTCTTTGTTTTAGAAGAAAAGTTTAATTTCTGAAAAACAATTACTATTAAACAAGAAGACTTTTACGTTTATGTTATAGCGTTGGAATTTTCTCCCACAGTTCCACCTAAAGACAATTATGAAGTCACGGTGTAAACCAAGACCAAATTGGCTGCTTACCCGAAATTTAAGTAATATGATATTATTCTATATGTTTAAAAGTTTAGTGTATGCTTTTATTGACTGATAAGATATATTTGTTATAAATATTTAAATTTATAAGAGTTGTTCTTTAATATTGTGTGCTGAATTAATAAGATTGAAAAATAGTTGGGTACGTTGAATTATTTGAATATACGTAACTTTTAATTTTAATCTTAAATAAAAATAAGATTTTTTAATTATAAATAACAACCAATAATTAATGAACAATTGTCTTAACATATTAACAAATTTAAATTGAAAAATTAAAAAAAATAAATAGGTAATTCACTAGCATAAAAGTTTATAAAAAATAAAATCTCAAATTATCAATTCAAAAAACATAAAGCTCATTTATTATATAATATAACCAAAGTCTATTTATTATTAGTTGACAAACAATAAATAAAATATAGTATTTTTTTACAATACCAAAAATAAAATAAAATAAATCATTGGTCCGTATACCCTTCCTTTTTCGCGTTTTGGATCCAAGTATCATAGTTCCGAGCTGTGGATTTATTGCTCAAACATTTTTATTTTAAGGGAATTACTATTTTTATACACTTTTCTTATATTTTCACATATATGGTCCATATTTTATATAATAGAATTTTATTATAATTAATTAAAATATGGGATATATGTGAAAATAAAAAAAAAATAGTGAAAATAGTGGTTTACTTATTTAATCATATGGTCTTTTTAACAATGGCAAATTGGACAAAAGAACTCATTTAGAAGGTGGATGAAAAAGCAAGAACATAATTGCTTCTTCCATCATATCAAAAAGCAAAAATTAAATATATAAAAAATAAAAGAAATTTTTTGATTGCCATGCCACCGATTTTGACATTTATGCATTCAGATCTTGAAAATGAAAAAACAAAAAGGCCCTTTGTTTGTTTGATATTAGATAATACTAGTTGGCTAGTCAAATTGGAATTAAAAATTAAAGCCCCACTATCACAGGCAATACTCCATCCATAGTAATTACAATCCCTATACTCTTTCTTGGTGGTAGCTAGGCTAACTATGAACCACCAGTGGTCCCTACTGGATTTCCAAAACAAGACATCATTGTTGACTAGGTGTTTCAGAATTTTCAGAGAAAGTAACACATACAATTCTAAAACAGAATTCTTTGCTAATAAATTCTAAATATTTGGCGGGTAAACTCTGGTATGTAAGTCTAGAATTTCTTATACTAAATGCTTGTTTAGTAGCAATTTATACAATATTTAAAAATTATAAAATTTAAATACAATAAAAATTTATGATTGATACGTTAAACTTATATTTAAAAAATTAAATTTACAACTTAAATTTAATTTTAATAAAAATTTAAATTTAAAATTAAATTTAAACTATAAATTTAATTTGATAAAATCTATCAAACAAATCCTAAATTGAAGATTCAAATTAAAAAATCTATATAGTAGCGTAGTCTCTCCAAGAATTACTTTTCTCACGCGCCACGAGGGAATATGAACAAAGCCCGTTGAAAGTTGAAACCACTAGTCAAAGAAATAACAAATTGCTTGTTAAAGACAAACTCATGAGGTGCTGGTTGTATGGGCATTATTATATCAACAAGGCTAGCTACAGAATATTAATAAGGAGAAGTCTGCAATTCTATAATCGTATATATATATATATATATATCATACGATATCATACTTACAGAAATCAAACCAAACTCCTTTTCTCTAATCTGATGAGACATCAATCCTTCATTTTCTTCCTTGTGGTAATCTCTTCATTCATCCATTTCTCAGCTTCAAAGAATCAGAATGTTCTGGCAAGAGGCTCTTCTCTCTCAGTTGAAGATGGTTCAGACTTCCTCACCTCCCCGGACAATTCTTTCACCTGCGGCTTCTATGGATATGGAACCAACGCATACTGGTTCGCAATCTGGTTCACAGATTCTGTTGAAAGAACCGTTGTTTGGATGGCTAACCGCGACAGACCCGTCAATGGCCAAGGCTCCAAGATGTCACTGCGCGGAAATGGTGTCATGGTCTTAACCGACGTTGATGGGACAGTTATCTGGAGCACCAATTCTACCTCTACAACTGGCAGAAAAGCAGAGCTTCTTAATACAGGTAACCTTGTTCTAAAAGACCCAGACGATAATATTCTCTGGCAGAGTTTTGATTTTCCTACCGATACTCTCTTGCCTTTTCAAAACTTCAAAAAGGAGAAAAAATTATTATCTGCATCAAGAAAAGGAGGATTTGCATCTGGGTATTTTAGTTTCTATTTCGATAGTGATAATGTATTGAGGTTGTTGTATGATGGGCCTGAGATTACAAGTTTGTATTGGCCTAATGTTGCTTTTGATGTGTTCCAAAATGGAAGAACAAATTATAATAGTAGCAGAATCGCTATGTTAGATGATATGGGTCGATTTAATTCAAGCGATATGTTCCAATTCACAGCTTCTGATGCTGGATTTGGGATTAAAAGGAGACTAACAATGGATTACGATGGAAATCTTAGGCTTCATAGCTTAGATAATTCGACGAAATTATGGTCAACTTCTTGGGAAGCTATTGCACAGAAGTGTAATGTTCACGGACTTTGTGGAAGAAATGCTATTTGTCATTATACGCCAGAACCCAAGTGTTCATGCCCCCCTGGTTACGAAATAAGTGACCCAAATGACTGGAATGGTGGCTGCAAGGCTAAGTTTAATCGAACCTGTAATTCCACAAAAACTGAGCAGGTGAAATTTGTGGAGCTTCCCCATGTAGATTACTATGGATTTGATCTTAATAACAGCAAACCCGTGTCGTTTGAAGCTTGTAGAGACATCTGTTTGGGAGATTGCCGCTGTGAAGCATTTAGCTATAGGATTACAGGAGAAGGGTTTTGTTTCACAAAAGGTGTCCTTTTTAATGGTGTCCACACTACAAGTTTCCCAGGAAGTATATATTTGAAATTACCTGTTAGTGTACAGGTATCGGAATCCGCAGTCCTCTTAAATTCTAGCACCATTTGTGGATCGACTGAAGCTAATGTTCTTGTGGGCTCTCCTTCTATGTATAATACAGAATATAAAAGGATAAGATGGGCTTATCTTTACTCATTTGCGGTAGCTATTGGAGTGTTTGAGCTTCTAATTTTCGTATTAGGCTGGTGGTTTTTATTTAGAAAACATGGTTTGCCGGCTAATGTTGAAGATGGGTATCTTCTGATAACGAGTCAATTCAGGCGTTTTACATATGCTGAACTTAAAAAAGCCACCACGAATTTCAAGGTGGAGCTTGGCCGCGGAGGATCTGGGGCTGTGTTTAAGGGTGTTTTGGCAGATGAAAGGGTTGTGGCTGTAAAAAGATTGGGAGAAATTTTTCAAGGGGATGAAGTGTTCCTGGCTGAATTAAGCACAATAGGAAAGATTAACCACATGAATTTAGTAAGAATGTGGGGATTTTGTTCAGAAGGGCGACATAGACTTTTAGTATATGAGTATATCGAGAATCTTTCACTCGATACTCACCTTTTCACCTCAAATTTTCTTGGGTGGAAAGGAAGGTTTAAAGTTGCATTAGGCACAGCCAAAGGGTTGGCTTACCTTCACCATGAGTGTCTAGAATGGGTTATCCATTGCGACATAAAGCCAGAGAACATATTACTGGACAGTGAATTTGAGCCAAAGATCGCAGATTTTGGGCTGGCCAAGTTGTCCCAAAGAGGGAGTCCTAATTCGGAATTTTCAAGAATTCGTGGAACAAAAGGGTACATGGCTCCCGAATGGGCTTTGAATTTGCCCATTACCGCAAAAGTTGATGTTTACAGCTATGGAGTCGTAATCTTGGAAATGGTGAAGGGAATCAGGCTTTCGAATTGGGTGGTTGATGATTATGACGAGCCGGAAGTTGAATTAACAAGATTTGTGAGGATAGTGAAGAGAAAGATCCTATGTGGAGAAGAATCTTGGCTTGAGGATACAGTTGATTCAAGATTGCGGGGGCAGTTCAGCAGGAAACAGGCTGCAACATTGGTTGAGCTTGGGCTTTCGTGCGTCGAGGAAGATAGAAACAAGAGGCCTGCCATGGATTTAGTTGTCCAAACGCTACTAGATTGTGGTGAAGATGAACCGAAAATACATCCACCTCTCAAGCTATAATTCTCAACTCTTTTTAAACTTTTTTTTTTCAGTTCTTCATTTCAAAGTTCTTTATCAATTATGTTGGTATACACGGATTCATCAGGGAGGAAAAAAATTACAGTGCTTTATTACAGTTGCAAATTATAATACTCCATTTAAAAGTCAAAATTGACTTGAGAGAGTGTAACTCAAGCTGTTCACGTGTCACAACATAATTTTTAAAATTTTTTTTTTAATTTTTAAATCTCATATTATTTTAAATAAATTTAAAAAAAATCAAAAACTTTATCTCAACCCATTTTAAAACAAAACTCCTATATTACTCAACTACCTTCATCAATTTAACTTCTTTCTCTCTTCAAACAACATTAAATTATTTTCTAAATTAGCTAAACCTCCACTTACAAAAACTCAAAAATGTCTTTTACAAAATTTATAATATCATAATACTTATCTCAAACCAACTTTTAAATTTCAAATAGTAAATTTATTAGTGTAAATTAGTTTAATATTATGAAATCATTAAAATGAGATTATACAACGACTTTGCATTTCCAATTCCATTTTCTTCTCCACTTAGGTTACTTCTTTATGTTAGTCGGAAGTTATTAAATTGTAATTTGAGTTAAAAGATAGTTCCATAAATATGCATCTCAAGTTTTTATTTTTATTCATCCCATTTTATATTAGTCATTTCCTCTAGAAGTAGCGTAGAACTTAAAATAAATTACTATTTCATTACATATATTGTTTGACCTTCGTATAGTGTCAATCAAAACACAAATAAAATTCGGGATTTCTTAAAATATTTTGTAAACATGTATTTTAAAGGTAGCAGGAGACGAATAAATTTTTACTCAATTATGTGAACAATAGTGCTTTAAGCGGTGTATTTTTTAATATTAATTTATTTATAGTAAATCTTTTAAATCACTCACACTCACGCAATTAAGTGAGCCTATGTTCACGCCTTTTTTCTTATGTATTTTAAAGTATATATCATTTTTGCAAATGTTTAATACTCATTGATTAAATCTCTTTAATTTTAAACTGTATTCTTAAAAATAATTTTAAATAAAGAAAATAAAAGTCAAAATTACAGGATATATTTGAAAACTAATAAGGTCCTAGGTCCAGTTTGGCACCCAGGTTTTCCCAGTTCCAATTTGCAGCAACAAAGGAAAGAAGTATGAAAGGGGCTTTTTCACACCAGGGGAGGGGGGTTACCCTGATAAACTCATGGTATTTTCACTACTCTCAAGATTTCATAACAAGCTGCAATTATTTATGAAGATATTGCCAATTATATAAATTGAAAGAAATGCTGATACCAACTTTACGGTTTACACCATAATTGAAATGTTGTGGTCAATGATAGCAACTTGTCTATTAAGATTAAACTTGGACGGTAGGGAGTCCTTGCATTTTCGTCTTTTAATTTTTTTAATGCTCTAATGATCTTAAATTTTAATATATTAAATACTTTTCTAATACCCGACTAATTGTGCCACGAGCTTAAACATACCTAAAGGAATATTTAACTGAAAATGTAGTCTTCCTCTGATTTTTCTTAAGCTTTTTGATATTTGAAATTATTAAATTGTAAGATCAAAAATTATTGCCTTCATTTTAAAGTTAAAAGTAAATTTTATTTTTTGATATTTTCTAAAATTAGGGATTATATTATAATTCTATTATAAATACGGATAATTTTTTTAATTATTTATTTATAAAAATTATAATTTTGATAATTTTGGAAGAGATGAGTGGGATTGATTCCCGATTTCCCCTTACAACACAAACTTTAATACACATGAAAATAAAAGCCAAAATTCAGCGAGACTTAAATTTACGGACGGAAGTAAGCATTACCTCTTATTCACCAACTTACCATTCACCAAACGTCCACGTTAGCAAACCCTAGACGTCTCCAATTTCCAGTCGCCACGGTCCACTCCAAGAATAATTCAGTCTACTGTCTTTATTGCCTCTCTCACAGTAAGCAGCACATTTCCAATCCAAACCTCCAGTCTTTCCATCATTGCCTTATTATCTCAGACATTTATTGGAATTATTCAATCAGTCATTTAACTTTTCCAAGATATTTTAGATTAAATACTGTATACCCTTTTGCTACTTCAGCTTCCTAGGTTTTACTTTGAGCAAAGTTTTGATCTTTGAGTATTGTTAAGTGAAATGGCATGTTATTCTTCCTCAAGAATTGCTGTATCCCATTTCAAGAATTTGCGAAATGACATTTTTAGGACAATTCAAGCTCAAAATATGACTATTCTCAGCATTTCAAATGCTGGAAATGACAAGCATCAGACGCTAAGAATAATGAACTCATTAAGTTCAGAGGCTGAGTCGCAGCCTGGTGTTATGGTGAGCAAGATTCCTAAAGATAATGATGATAATTTTATTTTAGGAAAGGATGTTAGGGTTTTGGATGATACTAATTATACGCCCAAAGGTGATAATGGGAATGGGAATGGAGGGGATGGTGATGGTGGTAATGGAAAATTTCTAGGTGGTAATGGTGGTGGTGGTGGTGGCGGTGATGAAGGGGGTGATCCGGAAGAAGAGGAGTTTGGGTCAATATTGAAGTTTGAGGAGGTGATTATGGAAACGGAGGCTCGGGGTGCCACCCTCCCTTCGGATATGTTGGAGGCAGCAAAGAATGTTGGAATTCGCAAAGTGCTTCTCCTTAGATATCTTGACTTGCAGGTATAATTTTATCGCGTTCTGAAATTCTGAAAGTATATTTTTTGCCAATATGTTTGTTGTATATAGTTCTTGTGAATGGTAATTAGCGAGTTTTGGTTGTAGGGATCAGCGTGGCCTCTTGGATTTGCAATGAAGTCATTCTCTATGCTTCGGAACCGAATGTTGGCTGATCCGACTTTTCTTTTCAAAATTGGAACTGAGGTTTGTAAGTTGATTCGTTAGTATGATATACTTGTTATTCAATTGCTAAATAGTCCAGAGGCTTGCTTGATTTTATACAATTTGCAGTTGCTATGTGCCCGTCAGTACTTCTACTGTTACTAATTGGGTTTCTAACTATTACTAATTGGATTTGTAGATAGTTATTGATTCTTGTTGTGCAACATTTGCGGAGGTTCAAAAGAGAGGTAAAGACTTCTGGGCAGAATTTGAGTTGTATGCTGCAGATCTTTTGGTTGGGGTAGTTGTTAATGTTGCTTTAGTTGGTATGCTGGCACCCTATGCCCGTATCGGACAATTATCTACATCTCAAGGGTTACTTGGACGCATGCAACATGCTTATGCAGCTCTTCCTAGCAGGTTTTTTTTGTTTATTCCAAGAAAATAGATGAAAGAATTACTAATCATTCCCACTCCCTCTATCCAATTTTAGTGCCCTCCTTCCGTTTTATGGATGTCTCAAAGCAATCTCATGATCCTCTTTCCAATTATACAGAAAAAACTATAATATCTTTCCTGAATCCTGTATAGAATTTTGGATAAGAATAATGTCATACTAACGAATATGTACAGAGTACTACTATATCAGAACGGAGTACATATTTTGGACTTTGTTATCTTTCATGAATCCTGATATGCTTTACAATAACCTACATTTAATTTCAAATGTTCATCTGACGCAGCGTATTCGAGGCAGAAAGGCCAGGATGTAGATTTACCATAAAGCAAAGAGTTGGTACTTACTTTTATAAGGTAATGCATTTCAAACATGATTAATGTATTAAAAAACCAAAACCTCTCTCTCAAGGCACATTATGTAGCGGGAAAATGCTGGCTAACAGAAACTCGAACAGAATAATGGTTTTTCTGAAATCGTATTTCAGTGGGTCCTACAAGTTTGATTGCTTTTCTCTTGTCTTATTTTCTGGATGTACATATTCTTCTAGGAAGTAGTAGGTTAAAGCAACTAAAGGGAGGAAGCAAACTTAGTAACTGACAGTGATGAGAAAAATAAAAATCTTGAATTGGGTGAGATGTAGTCAACTCTAAGCCCAGTCGTGGCTGTCCTTTTAAGGCACACCTCACCTTTTGGTGTTTAAATATGATGTTAATCTAACAATTCATTTCTGTTGTAGCCCAAGAAAATGAGAAAACAAAAATATTATGCACCCACATACATTTTCTTACATTTTCCTCGAGATACTTTCCTTCTCTTTGTTATTTTTATTTATAGACAATATTCTTGCACTTAGATGTTCATGTTATGTATAACTATTGAGTATATTATTTTTCAGGGTATTATGTACGGATTAGTTGGATTTGGATGTGGTCTTGTTGGTCAAGGTATCGCGAATTTGATTATGACAGCCAAGCGGTATGCTTCTTTCTACATGTTATCATACGTACAAACATATGTTCATTTATAAACAGCCCCAGAGCCCTTCAACTAATACAAGCCTTTCTTAAAACTGGAGTAAACTACTTCTAATTTTGCAGACAAGTTCATACATGTGAATCATTACCCTATTTATAAACTGGAGTAATGTGAAGGGTGGAAACTGTAAAGAGTGTGAGGATTTCTTTGTATAGAGGGGCATTATGCCTTGTGTGATGACAAGACCGGCCTTATCGTATAATTTTATATGTAAAATTTGAAGAATTGCATAATGCATTTCTACATTTCAGGAGCGTAAAGAAATCAGAAGAGGACGTACCTGTTCCACCTCTTTTCAAGAGTGCAGTGCTTTGGGGTAGGCCTCACTTCAGTGTTCTTTATATTCTTGCATTCTCCTGATATGTTCCTGGGAGGAATTTGTTTAGAAACTATGTGTTCCTTGTCATTTATGAGTGCTTTTCAGTAAAATTCACTCAAATACTACATTTGTTTCAAAATATAAGAGCATTATTGATTTTTTAATGTTGTTTTTTAAACATTTTGAAATTTAAAATTAACATGAATCAATTTAAGTTTTGAAAAAAGTTGTTTATGGCAATTAATAGTATTTTCCAAATCATTCAAGATTTTCACAATTGTATTGACAATAATAAAATAAATTCATGTAATTTTACATTTAAAAATGTTAAAAGTCAACTTTTTAAAGTCAATGTTCTTATATTTTGAAACGGAATGAGTGGTATTGATTGATTGGTTGTTCTCTGCTGTTTGGCTAATTTTATGGTGCCCACTTGAACTTGCAGGCGTTTTTCTTGCAGTCTCTTCCAACACCCGCTATCAGATTATTAATGGGTTGGAACGCTTGGTAGAAGCATCTCCAATGGCAAAGAAGGTTCCACCGGTTGCAATGGCATTTACAGTTGGAGTGCGATTTGCAAACAATATCTATGGTGGCATGGAATTTGTGGACTGGGCCAGGTTGAGTGGTGTCCAATAATTATATGTTTTCTCTGATTTCTTCAAGGAAGCATATTCTATTTTTATCTGTGGGATTCTATCTAACGACTTAGATCAGTTCAGATTTCTCATTCGCAATGCTATGTAGAAGTTTAGTTTTCAATTTCACGATTGGAGGAATGTTACCTGAGAAACAACTTATTTTAGTGGAATAACGGTGGAATATATCCTTATCTTGTGTTTTGTTCTCATTCGTTATGAGAAAATAAAATTTTACTTTGAAAGTTAGTGGGTGTGAGAATCAAATATTTAGTTAAAATTGAAATTTAAGTTGAATATTGAACTTTTCACGGATTTTTAAGAAATAAGTTGATTATAGAAGAATTATCTAAATTGTTATTGTTAAGAATTATTTAAATAACTTAAGTGTTTAACTAAAATTTCAGTTAAACATTGAACTTTTTACGGATTCAAAGAGATGTGAATGGTTGAGTGGAGTATATTTAAAAGTATTTGATAGATTGAAGGTAAATTAGACAATTATTTGATTAAATTTTTTCAAAATAAAGATGTTATAATTATTTTGAGACGTTAAAAATCTAGTAATCAAAGTAAGGAAAAACAAGAATACAACTGTATATACTCCACTACTCTGAGCATATCTGCTCTGCAAGCCTGAGCGCAAAACACCCAAAGGCTGTTTGCTACAGAGTCAAAAACCCCCGAATGCTTCCTATTTTCACTGAATTCTACTGAACTCATTGAATTTGTGTCTCCTCTCAAACCAACATTACAAGATTAAATATTGGAGACCAAACCAAACGAAGAAAAGGAGATAATAGAAAGAGAAAAAGGATATTACATCAATGTATAGTTGTATACTATTACCAATCAAATTAATACTCATTCCGTTTTGTTCTAAAATTAAAGATATCTTTGAATTTTATTATAAAATTTTAAAATTTAAATTACAATATAAATTTGTCAAATTTTAAAATTTTTAAGATATGTACGTAGTAGTATTTTATATTTAATTTATAACATTGACTTTGAGATTAGTAATCAAAATAAAATAAATTCATTTAAAATTTGAATTTTAGAATTTTACAAATGTACTGCCATAGAACGCATATCAGCATATGTACCTCTAATTTTGGAAAGGAGATTGTTGGAATCAACCTAACTGCTAATCAAGTCCAAATTTCACTTTCAACTGGGCACACGTCGACAATAGTAAGTTCACCTGAAACACGGGCAACACGAGGGGTTTGTTTTCTCGTTCCCCTCTCTGATGCTTAAGTTACTAGTGAGATTAAGGTATAATCTGCATATTAAGATGGAGAGAATGAAGTTCACTGTAGGTTTGAGTGTATTTTTACAGAGGTTTGGCCCTCTTTTTTGTGTTGAGAGCGGATCCTTTCATTTGTGCAAATGAGGCGGTATTTGTAGAATTGACCTTGACCCGCAACTCGAATTAGACATGGTGCATCTTATTTGAGTCGACAGGGCTGTGGAGTCTGTTGATTGGAAACTATCTTGGAACTTGTTTTATGGCCTTTGAGCCGCTGGACTTGAGCCAGGCTGAACTAGGCCCATTCGCTAGGATGGATTGGGCCCGTTAACTGGGAAGGACTGAGCCCAAAGTACACAGTTTGAAAGTCCTCGACAGCGTTGGTCCGGTCGAAAAGAGATGAGTGGCTACCCTTTTCGGGGGCCGAGGGCAGGGCTCGATCCTTCTTTGGGGCGGGATGAATTGTCGGGTCTTGAGAGTAGCCGATTGTATGAGTTGTCACGTGGGATATCATGTGGGATGTCACATTTGCCCCGATTAAAGTTAAGGTGAAAACTCTAACCCTAATTTGGGACGATCTCATTTAAAAAAAATATTTTTTGTGAAAAAAAGGAAAGAAAAAGAAATAAGATTTTTTTAATTGGAATCGGATTGAGGGAGTAGTATGTAAATATGTAATTAACCACCGGATTAACGGCTATATTTCTTCCCGCTCTCTGGATAAAACTGAAACCCTTTTCCCTCTTTATATATAGTAGTACCCAAATCTTTATTAAGCTCTCCCTATATTATCCTTCTTCAAGAAATAAACCATGACTAAGATTAACTCTCTCCGTCGAATCTTTCTCCCCTGCTTCACATCCACTACCACCACCCCTTCCACCACCGCCACCACCATCAAGAAACGCCTAAGCACCTCCCTTCGTGACCATATCGTCGAAGACCCAAAAACCCAACAAACGCAAGACGACCAAGACTCAAACTCATCAACCCCCACAGCCGACGAAACTACCATCGCCGCCATGGCTCCGCCGCGCCCGTCCAAGACAATGGTGATCGGCACTATCTTTGGCCAACGCCGCGGCCATGTCTGGTTCTGCGTCCAACATGACCGGCTCTCTACCAAGCCTTCCCTCCTCCTCGAACTCTCCGTCCCTACCCATCTCTTCGTCAAAGAAATGCACTGTGGACTCGTCCGGGTCGCACTCGAGTGCCCCGACTCGGACGTCGGGTACCGCCCGCTCCACTCGGTTCCCGTGTGGACCATGTCCTGCAACGGTCGGAAATTGGGTTTTGCGGTTCGGAGAAAGGCCACACAGCGGATTCGGGTCATGCTCAAGACCATGCAATCTATAACAGTGGGAGCGGGTGTTATTCCATCCGGGTTCGGAATTGGGGCAGGGTCGGAAGGCTGTGGAGAAGTCATGTACATGAGGGCCAACTATGAGTGTCTGGTGGGTGGGCCAGATTTGGAATCGTTCCATCTCATCAATCCGGATGAATGCTCGGGTCAAGAACTCAGCATTTTCCTGATGAGGTCCAAGTGATAAAATCCTTAATGGTGGGATTATTTGAAGATTGAAGGTGAATATGGGAAATTAGAAAATTTTTGGTTTTCTGTTTCATAGTAATTTAATATTTGCCCAGGCTGGAAAACATAGTTTTCTGCCCTAGTAAAATTGCTTTTTAGCAATTTTCAGTTTAGTAGAAGCTAGGGCAATCTTGGAAAATAATATATTATTGATTAAGTTCACAAGTGTTGGGTGTAATAGATTGAGGGGTAGATGATTTTTTCTTGTAATTTTTAGGGGATGACTTTGGTTGAGTGGAATTACAAACTTATTTAATTTGTTGATTATCATCATCATTTTTATTTTATTTTATATTAGTGTTTGAAACAAAATATGTTTAAATCTTTTGTTTTGTTTTGTTTTTTTAGGTAATGGAACTATTATAGTAAAGTCATGATAAATTGTCAAATCGTCGTACATAAACAATTTGAATAGACGTTATGGACCCTTCTTTTGTCAAAGTAATTCTTTATTGTAAATTATTCATTTCGGTACAAAATCTAATGAAATAAGTAAATGCGAACATAATAATTTATGTGAAAACTCAAATCAATAAAAATCACAATTTAGAGTCAAAAAAATATTTTACTATCGAAATTTAGAAGATACAATACGCATAGACAACACTGAACTCGAATCCCCAAAGACATTCATCCTCATAATCTCATATTATCGGCTAAATATGAGAATAACTAATTAATGTAATCCTAATTTATGTTTAATATATATACATAGTCAGACTCAATAACAAAATAGATTCATAAGATCTTTACCTGTAACCTATAATTGAATTTATTTTTTTTTACTTTTTAAGTAATCACAAATTTTATTTCGGTTCAGATCAATAAACGGATTTAATTCACCAAAATTCGAGATAAAATTCAACGAGAAGCGAAGGAACAATTGAACTTCCCATTTATGTCCCACTACTGCTGCTTTTCATGGTTTGTAGTGAGTTTGTATCAGACTGCCATGATCACTTTGATAACTTTGAATCTTTTGATTATACTTTTTTGAAGTCCTGGTTCTTAAAATATGTGATCAACTTTAATTGCCGCTGGAACCAATATTTAGTCAAAGATTCTAGTCCTCGTTCTAGTTCACAGTTCAGAATTCGTGTAACCTTTGTGGAAATATGATATTGAGAAGAACATTAATAACACTGAGATAGTTTAGGCCCTTGATTAAGTTAAGCATATGCATGAAGGTCTTCTCGTAAGTTTACTTATATACACGTGTGTGTGTGTGTGTGTGTGTGTGAGAGAGAGAGAGAGAGAGATTGATACTCAAGGTGTTTAACCAGCAGCTTATCTGATTCTTGAATGGCTTTGGGACTTTCTTATTTATATTAAGCATTGCCAACACAAAATCTAGCTTAATATTAGAAAATCCTTATTAGCTTAGCTCAAGATCCAAATGTACGTCTCCAGAGTGTATCGTTTATATGACTAATTAGCTATACAAAGTAAACTTAGTGTTGAGACTAATCCGACCGTTGATCAAGTTCAAACTCTACTTTCAGCTGGGCACACGTTTGCTGGAGTAGGTTCACCTAAAACATGGACAACACGAAAAGTTTGTTCTCTCATTCCCCTTTTCGATGCTTAAGTTAGTTGAGATTAAGGTGATAATCTAAGTATTAAGTAGGAGAGTGTGGGGTTTACCGTATGTTTGAGTATGTATTTTGGCAGAATTTTGGCTCTGTTTTATGTTGAGAGCGAATCCTTTTATTTGTGTAAATGGAGCGGTATTTGTAGACTTGGCCTCGACCCGCAGTACGATAAAATAGGCATGGTGTGTCTTACTTGAGTTGACAGAACTGTCGGGGTTAGGCGGCTGATTGGACGCGTTTTGGAACTTGTTTTATGCCCTTTGGGCCGCTGGACTCGAACCAGGCTGCGTCAGACCCAATTGCTGAGATGAATTGAACTTGCTAGTTGGGAAGGCCTTGGCCCAAGGTGCATAGCCTGAAAGTATTCGACGGTATTGGTCCGTCCGACCAGAGAGGGGCACCAACTCCTTTCGGGGGGTTGAGGGTCGGTCTCGGTCCTTCTTTGAGCAGGGCGAATTTTCGAGTCTTGAGAGTGGCCGATCGTATAAGTTGTCACATGAGATGTCACGTTTGCTCTGATTAGAGATAAGGTGAAAACCTTAACTCTAATTTGGGACGATCCCACCATCACTTAGCGTAATGATTAAATTCCTTATTTTGCTACATAATGGGCCGTTTAATTATCTAGTCAGTTGCAGTAATTGAGAATGTGTGGAGGTGGTTTAAAAACAGAAGTAGCTGGCCATGGTCCATCTTCAAATGATCATTTGTCGTATCCATCAGACATTTTGTTCCAACTGCTGTGATTGGAACTGTCCAAGTACGCAAAAATACAAATTTTGTGTAAGCAGGAAAATATTGATTATTTGGTAAGCTTACAAGAAGAAATATCATCATTTAGCATTTAGTCATCGACTCTGAAACATCATGGACCAGTGGTCTTAACTAGTCGTTAACTGATTTTAAAAAATGAGAAAGCTGTCGACGCTTTTTTTTTTTTTTGGAAAAAATGAGAAAATCATTTAATATCCGAAATAAGGAGCACCTGGAAGCTGATGTCTTTCAGCAATGTTGCATCAATGATTACAGATTCCAAGGCAGTGTTATCAATTCCCTGGAAATAGAAAAGAAAAGTTATATATAGTCCTACTTTCAGGCTGTTAACGACCCTCCCGGTAATATTCCTACATAGCAGAATAAAGTGGTTGAGGGAACATCACCAAGCCTTCCAATCTTTTTTTTTTTTTTAAACTTTTATCAAAATATCAGATGCTTAAAGCCTTAATAAGGTAAGCAAGGATAATAAAAAGTAGCGTAAGGGTTTTGATTGTGCCACTGAGACAACTTTAAGATATGGTTTAAGTTCTGGTGGACATTTTTAATGAGATCAAAACTAGTAATTATGCGATTTGCTTGCAGGTATTTGTCAAAGCAACCTCACTTTTTCTTGTCTGGGAAAAAGTGGTGGAAAAAAAGTAGCATATTTTCACTAATTAAGGTTTTTTAAAGATCTAATCAGTCCGAATTAGAATGCAATTTCCAATCAGTGCTTTTGATTAATATTTTAAAAAAGAAAATCACACGAATTATGTGAATGTAGTCATATCAATCATTTGATGCTACTGCTTGATGAGTTGATGGTGCCATAAAGTTTCAGATTAGTCTGAATCCTCTCAGAACATAAGCCAGTACTAATTCTGCTTCAAAATAAAAATATTTTTCAGTTCTATTAAATTAAATTTGTGAAATTCTAAAATTTAAATTCCGATATAAATTTGATAAATTTTAAAGTTCGTATGTAGCAGTATTTTGGTTTACAACATTTGACTTTGACATTAATTAAAATAAAATAAATTCAATTCAAATTTAAATTTTAGAATTTTAGAATTTTACAAAATGTATTATATTAAAATACATATATAGATATCTCTAATTTCGGAATGGAGAGAATATTATTTAAGACATTTTTTATGAGATCAAGACTAGTAATTAATTATGCGATTTACTTACAGATTTTTCTTAAATTAAGCAGCCTCACTTTTTCTTCACTGGGAAAAAGTGCTGGACAAAAAAGTGGCATATTTTCAGTAATTAAGGTTTTTTTGGTAAATGATGTGGACCAAATCATAGTTAGTAGCACCCTAAGAAATTAGGATCTTTAGGTAGAAATGATAACTAAATGCTTCCCTCCTAATCATACTATTTGTTATTTTCTAATACTAGTTAGGTTTTCCTTTCGAAACTTGAAAAAAATTTACAATCTGGTTTCAGTTTCACATTATTATGTAGTTTCGGAGGAAGTCTGAATCCTATTAAAGAATATAAGCTAGTAGACTCAGACATATCTTCTGTTCTAAAAACAAGAGTATAATTTCCTTTATAATTTATAAAGAAATTTCAGTAGAACGATTCATCTACAATTTTCGCCTGCCTATGTTTGTTTAAAATTTGTGCATGAAGGATTGTTTTCAATTTACGCATGAAGGATCGAACTACTTTCTATTTTATTTTATTTTTACATGAAAGTAGTGTTTCTTAATCCTTCAATTAGCCCGTTGATATTCCAATTAAGCTATTTGATACCTCATAATGGAGTACTATCTAGGGGCATTAGATAGTACCCCATTTTGGAATATCAAACGGTTTAAAAATAGAAGAAATAGTTCATGTTTGTAATCCCAATGAACTAATTCAAGGATAAACAAGCACTTGAATAATGCTCATATGTATAAAAAAAGGAGAACATAGTCCAATCCTCCATGTACAAATTGGAAACAAATCTTATGAATTCATCAAGGATATACATATACTCGTTATGTTTTAGAAATAGAGTCCCTTCATAAAAAATTTAAAAGTCAATGTTTAAGATCTTAAATTTTGAAATTAACATGAATTCATCTTTAATTTTAGTCAAAACAATCATGAATATTGTTGACTCTCCAAAATGTTTTATGAATTAGAAAAATTGTTATTTATCAATCTTATAATGAATCACGTCAATACTAAATTTTAAAATTTGCAAGGACTCTCAAAATTTAAAAAAAAAAAATTAATTTTGTGGAATAGACATACTACATGCTGAGCAGTTAACTACTGTGCATATATAGTGTGCATTGTAACTGCTTGGGTGTTCTATCAAGATTTTGTATGGCAAATCTCTCTCTAAAATAAACTTCATCAAATTTGCACCAAAATAAACAGAACATGTTCAAAGATGGAAAGGACTACCTGAAAGCAAGTAAGAAGCCATAGGGATTCTGCAGAAGTAAGGCATTAGTCTTTTCCATCTTGTTGGTTAATTTGCAAGATGCAAATCAGGCAAGTTATTGAAGAGATTATTAACATACTCTTCTAAAAGACTAACAAATAAATGAACACGTGTTCTGAAATTGAACCAAACTGATCTGAAAGATAGTGACAGACTACTGACAGTGGATCGCTAAATAACGTTACCTTGTAAATTAGGTAGTGCTAAAATGTTCATGGATAATAATCTAAATAATACTCTGTTATGTTGCATTGCCAGTGAAGAAGAGGTAATCTGCAGCCCTGAGGGCTAGATGCGACAGATACATATACACGTATACAGTGATCCAAACCTCAGGATGCAGATTACCCCATCCTGACTCAACAATCTCCATCTGCACGATGAACACATATAACACATCTAGCTAGTACAACAACATATCGACAGATAGGTTATTTGATAAGATAAGCGTGGGATTGAGGGGTGTTTATAATTAGTCGTAAAGTAAAAACATGAAAAATTCTCCCAAGTAGAGATTGGTAGAGTATAAAGAGATGCATATATACTACTCCCGTTTTACAATTAAGTATTGCTATTCTTTTTTGGTATGTTCAAAAATTAGCGACATGTTTTTATTTTTAGTATCATAAAATATCATCACGTTCCTAATTTATTATTTTATTATAAATATAGATAAAATTTTACACCATTTCTAAAAGATATTGTTTTAAAAAACACTGCTCTTTTTTGCAAAAACTATAATCGAAAGTCTTTTTTTTTTTTTAAAGGTTTTTCTAATTTTGAAACGAGAAGATTAATACATTATAAAAGCCATGATAAGGTGCTCTTACCTGGAATCATACATGATTCTGTTCTTTTGTAGCCAATGACAAGGTGAGAACCTTCCTTTCCTGGACAATGATGTTTCTGCCTTGACTGCTTTCTGGACAGGAGCTATACAATATACATTTCTGTATATAGGCATTACACCAGCTACATTATGGAAAATGACAGAAATAATCCCAATGTTAATAGATGTAAGGTTACGTACATCTGAACCTTCCATACCCTACTAGTTGCAAGAGTTTTGTCCAGTAGACATGAAAAATGTTAAGAACATGAAAAGTTATCCAACATTATACAAATTAAGGGTGTTAAACGAATCGAACCTTCGCGAACAAGCTTGAGCTCTGCTCATTATGGTAAAAGAGTTGTTTTTCAAGCTTAACTCGGCTTGTTTACATTAAGATGTGTAAACGAATCAAGTTTTCACGAACAAACTCGAACTCGTCTCATTTAAAGTTCAAGTTCAATCTCAATAAAAATTTGTTTAAACTAACGAGCTCGGTTCTTTTACATGCCTAGTCAAACTTTTCACTGATTAGATAGTGAAGTGATTAGAGTGCATAATTAAAGACTAATGATGTAATTCGTCGACGCGTGGGATTATTTTCTACCACTATATCGCAAATGCTAGGGATGCAACATGATGATATTATATCAGGTTGGTTTGTTGTCCTCCATCGGCTTTATCACACTTTAACATATTCTTAAACACATTCTATATTCCCTTGCTATTTGGCGAACTCCCCAGCTCACTCAGAAAGGGACTTGACAAATCAAGGAAAGTGACAGACTGGATTTTCGTTTTCGTTCATTGGATTTAATGCAGCATCCTTAGGTGTAAAGTGATTATTCTCTTAAAAGTTTCTAAATTTAGTGGTTAATATTTTCATCTGTAAAATCATTGTGATAATATTGTGTTCATCGGAACCAAACTGAAAACCTTATGTTATTCTGTCTACTAAATTTGCAAAATCTAAGAATGGTATTTTGTTTCCTGAAAATGATCAGCAGTACATCTATGATGGTAAATGGTGAAAACTTTAAAACTAGGTAACTTCTGATAATGTGAACTTCTTTATACTGGCTTGCCATAAACAAACGTACGAGGATCGATTTGTAATTACCATTTGCTATGAAATATTTTGTAGTCAACTCATTTGTAAAAGTCTATTAAAATGATGGACGATTGAATTAGAACCATTAGTCCGCTAGACTCCGACTGCAAAACGAGTCATAGTAAACAATAATTATGAATTGATTCCGATTGTACGTACAAGGAAGAAAGAAAGATTTCTATTATTTCCAGAATTATTTTCCTCCGTTCCAATCTATGATTAATTACTTGAAAAACCTGCAAATCTTAATGGCATCATAAGCACTCAAACTACGATTTTCAGTTTTGGGCTAACAGCTGTTGTGTCGCTAGACTCTTGCCCAAGTTATGAAACCTGGAGTGCGGTGATTAGAAGTGATCTAGTCCCAAAACTGGTCCAGCAGCAATCAATTGGACCAAAATGAATAATAGTACCAAAACCACCTCTGTTGCTTCTGGACTTGCTGGTAAAATCCAGGAAGCTCTTCTTCCTGGTATCTTTGTTGTTTCTAGTCAATCAGATTCGTTAGAATAAACCCATGTGTCCAATCCAAGATGCAATTTTTTCCACGGATCTGCTTCCCTCAGATAATATATATCTTCCGCCCAATTTCACCCAATACGTATATGTTTGACTAGTGTTAAAAGTATAATTTAATGGACATGATCATTCCAGATAATTACTATCCTACATTTTATAAAGTTGCTAAGCTATGATATTAATATATTTAATATGATGTCGTCGAATAAAATATTCTTCACCACTTGTCAATCATCTAACTATGTTTCAGGTGAAATTGAATGGAAGGTAGTAGATAGATGTTTTCATGACCAAAAATGTATCTAGGATAAAATATGAACAAGGAAACAACACAACTAAGACATGTCACAAAGAACTATCACAACAGAACTTTTGCGAACAAAATTCAGAAAACAGAGAGGGAACATTACATATAACAAAGATGGGTCACAAACAGCTTCAACAACAAAATTTTCCTGATGCTAAAATCATCAACGGATAAATACCTTTTGAATCTGGGTCCTAAACATATATCTGGGGGATACACTTAAATGTGCGACATCAGTGTATCGAATAGCCTATACATTCAAAAATATGTTTCATGGCAGCAATCACAAAATTCCACCACGAATTCCCTAAGCAAGTACACAAGAAAAAGAAGAATACTAGAAAAAGATTCCACCTACCTTTCTTATCTTCTTCAAAACTGATCCCTGCCTCTTCCTGACTTATCAAAGGATATATCTTGTACAACTGATGGTGGCAAGGTGATATCAGATGCAAGGGTAATTACCTTTTAGAACGACCAATCTAAAAGAAGTTTCTTCAGTGTCTCATACGTCATAAAAACAATTCCGACTCCTGGGACAACTTTGTAATATTCTGGCAGAATTCCTCTATACAAGCCTCGCATGCCTTCACTACGGATAATGTGCCTGAATGTCCCAAATAATCCAGTGTTATAGACCCGGGCTCGACCTGCAACTCCTTCCAATTGCATTCTTCGCCTCACAAGATCCAAAGGGAATGTTGCTGAACGGGAAAATAAAACTTTATTAGAACTAGCCACAAATTTTGAGCTTGTCATTGTTCGTTCGTTCTATATTCATCACTACAACACTTCAATTGGTGGATGGCGATATTTACAGGGCAAAAAAAAACAGCTGAGACCAGATTGATTTAAAACCAGAGGATTGCTCATGTCAGAAACCAGAATGATTTATATGGTAGATCACATCTACATACCTGTGGAAGATGCAATGCCTGAAAGGCTGCCACAAGCAAGGCTGACCACGGCAGTAGAATCACTGGGCCTAATAAACAATTAACATGTGTTTAGGAACACACATTTTTATCAGATGATATGGTTGATCATCACATTATAAAGAATTCACCTTTGAGAATGCCAGTAAGATCTCAGGATCTCATAGACAGAAAAGCTTATTGCTATACTAGGTCCCACCCCCTGCGTCAAGCAGCAGTATCTCAATGTCAATCGGGATTATGTAATGGATAAACAAATAAGTGCTCTAAATGCATACCAGTAATGTAGCTCCCATCCCGTTGTAGAGTCCAAAAAAGCCCTCGTCTCTGCAAATGGTACGAAGTGCATGCCCAATACCCTGATAGTATATTGCACTCCTCTACATATTTTGAGCTAAAAGAGTCAAGATAAAGACTCAAACAGAAACAAAGAATATTTAAAAATCAAACGATACTTCCTATCTATATGAAGTTGCTATTTTAACTCTCAAAAGACTATTTATTTAAACATTTAATGTGCTGATATGAAAAATAATTACAAGAAACCAGGAAGGAGCAACTCCCGAAGACATCCAAATTTTATCAATAAGAATACTAGCAATGCCCTAAAATCTGATAGTAGAAAGTGTTTCATAAATTCTATCCAACCAACCACAAAGAAAATAAACATCTAAAAAATGAATGGTAAACTCATGCAGATCATGCTTATTAACCTGCGCAGCAAGACGAGTCCTGACAAGATCCAATGGATATGTGGCAGAAGCAGCTGTTATTCCCGCTAATCCACCACCAACAAAATGCACAAATATATCTGTACTCACATTCCCTGAGTGACTTTCTAAGCCAGTATATGATTTTAACAACTGCAAAAAATGAAAGGAAAATATGAATGGCAATATGTGAGCACTATACAGTCTTCTAAATGGGAAAAAAAATGAAAGAAAGAAAGAAAAGAAAAGAAAATACTCACACTTTTGTAGCGCTCATAGGCATAGAAGTTAACAGCGGTATACGGAAGACGATGAGCAATAGTAACCAGATTCCCTTTCCAAAAGGCGCGAAATCCTTCTTCATTGACAATACGCAAACCTTCGCGCCATATACAAGGCTTGCTCATTGCAGCAACATCAGAGTGCATACCTTGCACCTAAAGGAATAGGAAACAGAGTGAGTAGCCAATTAAGCACAAGCAAGTGAACTAGTCAACCCAAATATGTGAACTTTAAATATGTACGAGCTTTGTTCCACAAAGAGAGTATCATTTTTCACTTTTGCTAGTCAATTTGCTAAATTCTAAAGTCCAGAATTGACAATAATTCATTTGATTTTTGAATACTAATTAAAGATTTTATTTTTTTCCAAAGGTTACATGGATTACACCAATTTTGAATTTTATTATTTTGCGAATTAACTTAAAAGGTCAAAATGAAACTCTTAAATAGGCATTTCTATAAAAATACAATGGCAAAACAATAAGGGGTATAAAAGGGAAAAAGAAAAGCGAGGGACCTGAAATAGAATGGTGAGGCGGGCAAGTGGAGCGGTACAAGTCTTGCTAAAAGCACCGGCGATACCGCCGGCGAGGAGCTGCGGCACCGTTCCTATCTGCTGAGACTGCTGTGGTGGTTGTTGGTGGTGATTACCATTATGTTGCTGTTGTAAATACTTTCTGGCATTGGCATCTACAACACCTCCTCCGTGGCTAGTAGATACCCCCACCCTAGCCTCCATTTCCAATTTTCTCTATCTCCTTCCAATATGTGGCTTGTTTGTATTACTATGGGTAGTTTGAACCCTCTGTACATCTAAATAAGGTCATGGCGGAACTGTAGAATTGAAAATACAAGTTGTCTTTTTGTCAAAGAATTTGGAAGTAGAGAGAGAAAGAGAAAAACCCCGGGGCTAAACCCTAATTTGGAACAGCTCAAAGTCTTTGAGAACTGTGGACCTGGTATTTAGCTACATGTAATTTCGGTGTAACTTTATGGAAATTCGAATAATGATTTTGTGACTTTAGAGATTTTCTTTGTTTAAATTTTTATTTACGATTTTGCTACTTTTGATATAAATGAAAACTTTTCACTAGGGTTAAAATGAATTTATTGTATCATTGAGAATTGTTTCTAGTAATTTTTCAATTATAATTTTGAATATTTATATCTTAGATAAATATATAAATAAGAGAATAACAGTTAAGATAAATTACGTCACGTAAGTTTGAAAATTAATTTTAAAAACAATATTAATGTTGAATACCTATAATATATAAATTTGTGAATATATATTTGTAGTGCAATGTATTCTATTTAAAATATTTTAATGCAAAGTTGAAAAGGCATATTACAATTTATAAAAAAAAAATTAAAAATCTTATTTGGGAACATTAGATTCTTACCTCATATAAATCCAATTCAAATTTCTCATCCCAGCTTAATGGTTGAGTAGGGATGTTATAAAAATTTTTAAAGAAAAATATACTTACAACATATTAAAAAATAATTAAAAAAATCTTTAATTTCTCATTTAAATTAGTTAGATCACTCATTATATACGCTTTATTTGATTCAATCTGTACCACAAAATATGGGACATTTTTTTTTCAATCTGTACCCTAAAATTTAGGACAAACATTTATTTTGTTGAGACCACCACGATCCAATACTTTGGATCACAAACAAGCAACTGCAACGGCCCAACTCAAACTTATCACACAAGATATTGGGTGACATGGGCTTTTTAAGAAAAAAAGCTTAATTACATTTGCTAGAATCCATAGAATATAGTTTGTCCTATCCAACACAGAGTACCAAACCAAAGATTACTTATCCCATCACCTTTCTATTTTCACACTTTTCATATTTCTATTTTAGGAAGCCGTATACAGACATTACACGGCCCACGTAGTACCCTAATAACATGACAGCTTTAACATAATGATTTTAGTCCATTTAAATTGGCCCAATTTCTTACCTCCTTAAGGCCAGAAAACCCAACTGAACACCACCAATCATTATAAAATATTTGCATGAGAGAAAAAAAAAAAAGAGATCCAAACGAATTGCGAGTCCCGCAAACTGGAAAGTGATGATAAAGTCGCAAAGATGCTTAAAAAATAACTTTATTTCTCAATCATTTTCTTTTGATTCCACGCTTCTAATACAATACTATAAATAAACTTTATGATGCCTTTTTTCTTTATGATTATTCTATAAATTTAATGAATACGGATTTATTTGAGTCCAATAAGCTAGGCCGCGGAATTTTCTACCCACAAAAAAAGAAAAGGTCAAGAAAAACTCAACTTTTTTTTTTTTTGTATGTTTCATGAATTCTTCTTTATATCAATAAAATAAGAGGTCACGGTAGATACGATGTGATTTATTCAGTAGAATCAATATTTTTAATAAAATAATATTATTTTGTATTTTTTTTTTTAAATCTTATAAAATGATATCGTTTTGATAGTTATTTTACACTATAATGTATCATATAAGATATCTCATGTTGTATTTATATTTTTCTCAAAATTACGTTATAAGTAATGAACTTTCTTAATATTTACGTGAAAAAAAAATTGTATATGACCGGATCATGACGAGCACAAACAAAATTTTACAAAAACAGAAAAGGAAATATGCGGGCATCTAATTTATTCTACAATTGAATTATTGATAATTCCATTCAAAGAAAGAACTATTTATTATAAGATACCATTTTGAGTTTTTTTTTCCGGGCATAGCATATAATAGTTGTCAAAAGGCCTTTTATGCAAAAAAGTCTAACAAGAGACCAACCTTTTTCACAAACAGTCGTGTAGAATAGTGGTAAAAGTTGATAACCCCGTTTGATTTTGGTGGTTACACCGAATGATAGATTATTAGCAAGCAAAGATCCATGCACAGATGAGAAGCTATCACAGTAATCTATTAAACTTCCAGAAAAATAATTTTCAGCCAACTAAAACACAACAGTATTATGGGTCTTGTTTGTTTCAACCATTTTTTTTAAAAAAAAAAAAAAATTTAAATTTTTCTGTAGTATCAAGTAATCTAATTTATTTGAAAAAATTATAAGTTAATTACAACAATAAGTTGAATAATAAATGCTTTCTAGATAAAAAAAAATCACTATGGAGTGTGAATTATTTAATTTATTTATTTTTTAAAATCAAATTGTGATTGTCACATACACATACA
>JAUMHB010056415.1:0-15437 GCA_032359685.1 Pittosporum tobira
GGAAAAATATAAAATGCGGTGAAGGTGGATCGAACACCTGACCTTCAGATCTTCAGTCTGACGCTCTCCCAACTGAGATATCCCCGCGTGATATTTTAGTTTCTGCATCGCGAATGGTGACTAGTTAACATTCAACGTTTTAACGCTTAATATTGATCGATTTGCACGACTTCCAAATTTTCTTTTTTAAAAGGAAATTATATTTAATAAAAGGGGACGGTTTTATTAAAAATACATAATAAAGTGATTTTAGTTTGTTAAATTTTTTGATTATATATATATATATTAATAGTAGAGGTCTCAAATAATATAATAATTACAAATAATATGATCAACCAATGAGTTGACACATCATTTGTGATCAAAATTGAGATCCCAAATTTAGAATCCTTTAATTAGTACTACTCGGTACTCATTATAATATATCCCCATTGTTATCCGCTAAGGACATCAATTAGTTTTATGTCATTTGTTTTAAGTTAAACGATATATATTATTTTATTGTAAATTTCATATTGTAAGGTGTATTTAATTAATTAAGTATGAAAGAAAAACTTAAATGTTTTATAGCGAAATATTAGAAGAAATCACATGACGTAATATTAAATAAATAATTAAAAATAACATATTTAACAAATGTCAATTATTGAATTGATAACACAGAACAGACTTACCTCAAATTTGAAACCCTAATTTATTGGGTATATATGTACTTGTATTGAGGTCTAGTTTAGGGTTTTCACTTTTCACTTCTCACTCATATTTTGTTTTCGTCCTCTAAGCGGTTTTAATTATACCGAATGGTTGGGAGGTCAATGTTATTTTTACATTCTTTTTGTTTAGTAAGAAGTATTAGAATTGCATATGAACATTGTTGCATTTATTTTCATATACGTATTTCGTTCTAAAATAAGAACTAGTTTAATTTGAAATATTTTAAAACTCAAAATTGTAATGAACTAGTTTCAGACTTTGCATATGCCAGTCATGAGCCGTCTCACGACGTCAACCCTTAATTTCATTAAAATTCATGGTTTCTTTCATACATTTCACAAGTTAGCATATACTGAGTCGGGGGATTAATCATTTTCCCAGATTAAAAGAGAGTTGGAACACATCATGTGTTGTATGCAGGTAGTGCAAGGCATTTTGACAGGTTAAAATCTGAATGGGGTACTACCAAGTTCTCTCCCCTCAAAACATTCAAAGACGCCTCTAATGGATATTTAGTCAACGACCCGTGCTTCTTTGGGGTTGAGGTTTTTGTCATTAACAGCTCGGGTCTCGGTGAATGTCTGTCAATGCCAGATTTTGTCAAAGTATCTAAGAAGCATGAATGGAAGATATCTCAATTTTCAAAATTGGTGGGGGGAGTGTAGTTACTTCGACTATTTCGTAAATGGTAGGTATCTACCTTCTTATATTACTTCATGCATCTGCTCTAATCATATTATTAATTATAATTTTTTTGGTTCTATCATCAGGAGAATCTGCCTCTATCCAAAAGGCAATGGAAAGAGTAAAGATTGCAACCTTGCAATCTCCATGTTTCTCATGTCTGCAGACGCCGAAAATTTCACTCGTGCTCAGAAAGTGAAAGCAGAGTATACAATCACCCTTAAGGACCAGATCAACAAGAACCATCAGAAATACAAAATTATTTTAATTTGTTTTGTTACTTTGTTTTTTCAATGGAAGTCAATCACCTTCTCCTTGATGAAGGGCTCGATTTTTCGTTTTTCATCTTTTTTTTTTTTTTTTTAGTACTAAAAACCTCTTTTGCAGCTACCAGCTGGTTTTGTTCAATTGAAAGCTGGGGGTGGCATTCCTTCATTCCACTGGAAGATCTTAACAACAAGAAGAAAGGATTTAAAGTTAAAAGACTGTTGCATAATTGAAGCAGAAGTTGCCGTGCTTGCTGAAATTCTTCAAAGGACCCTTAATTAATGTCGGTTTGTTCTCTCCACTTTGACCTCGGTCAGTCGTAATTAAGTTGGTGGTTTGGGGAATTATCTTCGAAACTGTTGGCTTAATTATTATGACCTAATCATAGTTACCTGTTTGGGAAATGGCGATGACTTCACTTTCAGTTTAATTTTTCGTCTCAAGCAATAATAGTCTCTGTTTTATGTGATATCAATATGAATCGTAAAAGTGTAATGTGCCATGGACACAGTTGCATTGAAAATTTCGATCATTTTATGTTTTGCTCGCATGCTTTGTTTGTTTACAATAATGATGAATGAGACTTGAACTATTTTCAGTACGTGCACCCTTTTTTCACTAATTTTTTTTTACAGAATTTGGTCCAACCACATACCAGAAAAGGTAATTATTTGGAACTACTAATGAATATTACTACTGCCGACACTGGCCAGTTGACTGGAGAAATTGGTGAGCATTACATCAAAACCCTAGCTATTGTTATCTGCAGTGAGGAACAAGCAAAGTAGAGAGTTTGCTGGGACCTTTTTGCCATCAGAGCCCTTATCCTGCAAGCACTTGCTTCCAAAGATCAAAGTGCAGTTGATGGCTCCTGATTTTTACTTTAATTGTCGAGGGCTGGTTTTTATGGAGGACGAGAATTTACTAATAGGCAGGCTGCACCATGAGATCCTAAAATACTATCAACCATATGGAGCAGAGTTTGATGAACTTGGGTGCAGTATCTCATATATAGGCTATATATTTTCAAACATAACCTAGTTCTCCATAAATTAAAGAAAATCAGTAACAAAATTTCTCAAGAAAAATTTCAATGTGTTCCCTCTATGGATGCACTAATAGGACAAGCACACCCTAAAGTTTGTTTTTGGGTCTTGCAATCAGCAAATGATTTTCGGGAGAGACGTCAGATGGGACATACTTGACAAGCTGAGATTCTAAACCATCATGTTCCTTAAGCCACATCAATCTCCCCATGTCAATTATATCTTTGCACATGAAGCCTAGTACTGCTCGCTCCTCTGCACGCAGGTTCTTCAAAATTTCTTCGACTCCACATAAATTCGAATCCGTGCCATATTCTTCACTCCCACTGCTAAAATAAAGAAAATATGTCATTTATAAAATTCAATACTTCCTCTATCCGTAAAGAAGAGAATCCTTTTCAATGGTAATTGCGATAAAAGTATGACTTCTTTTTTGCGGTCGGAGGGTACTATGTAAAGAATAAAACTAAGGGAAAGAAAATTTGAAAAGACAAAATAATTGTCAAATTTAGGCATAAATATCATCCACTTGAAAATTTTATTTTTGTAGAATTATTACGTCATCTCTATATGTGATGTGCTATCAACAACGCCAGCAAGGCCTGAACCATGATCTGCATCTACAGCCCAGCTGGTAAACCATGTAATTGCATGGAAATCTTCCTTGGAAATCCCCAAATTTGTCATATGTCCCTTATCTACAGGTCAGCCCAGTTTACTGAAGTTACTAAAAAAAATTAAAAATAAAAATAAAATTGGTCTAATAAAGATGAGAGATGAAGAGATTACTGATGTAATGTTTCCACTGACAAAGATGATGACAGCATGTTGCTAAGGCTAAGCCTCTCAGGTAACAAATGGCACTGGACCCCACAACATTACCTTGACTACATTGTTCCCCAAGGCAACATCTTAAGCTCATATCTGCAGAAAAGTTGCATAATTTATAATAAACCGTTAGATGGAGTATTGTTGTTATGATGAAAATCAGGTTCAAGCTTTATGAGCAAAGATAATAAGAACCAACATCCTGATTACCCGTAGCAGGCCCGCAAAGATGTTTTCCAATTGCCAAATAAGGGTATCCTTTTAGAGACTCAACAGCATTCAAGTTTAAATCCTCAACTGAAAAAGTTGAATACATTGGTGTATAATGATGCAGAATAAAAATTTAAAAGTTGCAAACTATGGCAAATCAGGTTTGAAATATCATAAAGGTAGACATACTGCACGATCTATCATCCGCTCAATCTCATCAAAATCAATATGAAGCAGAAGCGCAGATTTTCAAATAAAAAAATGGAAGGTACTTATCGAAACATTACAAAATGTTTGAAACAACAGGATTTTGGAAAACCTTACTATCAATTCTCAACCGCTCTAACACCACGCTCTCTTTCTGTCGCAAGCTCCGATCAGCCTAAGAGTAGCATTATCAGGTCATTAACATTTAATCCAGTACTAATCATTAAAGTTGAGAGAGCTTGTTTAGCCCATATTTCATATACTAATAAATCCTCCTAGATTTTAACTGCTATGTTTTTACTGACCAACCAAAAACTGAAACTTATACATACCTAAATCAAAAGGGGAAAAAAAACGGCTTCAAAAATTATGTACAATAAATTTGAGTTCATATCCACGAACCTTGAGTTTGTACGACTTTCTCTCGACCAAGAATACTTTATTGATTCCATAACAGTCTGCAAGCACTTGTGTTAAGTATCCCCTCCCGGCTCCAAATTCAACTACTGCAGGAGTATCATCATTATCCACGGATGACCTGTTAGTATCCAACTGGTCATTTACTGTATCTGCACCAGAAGACTTCAAAACACCAAAATCTTCCAGGTTTCCAAGAATTGAAGCTTGCTGCAATACATGTTTTTCTTGAAATGGCAACTTCCTATAAAGAACACCATAATTCACAGGAAAAAATAAAATAAAGGAAGAACCAAAAACAGAATAAATCTAACCCAAATGGCCAAATGCAATTAAAATATAACTATAATGAATACCTGTCCACTTTGTGATTTATCCAAACACCACAAGTATCAGGAAACTTGTGCGAGTCTTGAATGTTGTTACAAATTGAAGCATGAATTGACTTGATTTTAGTGATTAAATTGGACAATTGAGGTACACTCATAGCATAGACGGTCTTCCTCTTCATTTCTGAGGTGATAGGAGCTAAGGAACTTAAAGACAACTTATCTTCTTCCTCCACTACCTCTTCTTTACCGCCATTGATGCCCTTTTGGTAGAAAGGTTGGAGTGAAAGAGACTGAGCATGTTTCAGTAATGGGCATTTTCTAAGGTGACCCTCAAGATTCTCTTGAAGTACAGAACTATAAAATTAATTGAAAACAAGGACACAACTCATGTTAATAAGAAATTTCAAACGTAATTTACAGCCTCTGTTCCACAAAAAGTGTCCCATTTGAAAAAAAAATATTTGTTCCACAAAGGAAGTCTCATTATTTATTTATTTTTTTGATAAGTAAAAAGAAGTATCATTTTTTTTTTTTTTGATCATAGAATAAGTTCGCTCAAGTTCAACATCAGAATTCCACTATCATGCCATAAACACTAACTAAAGCGTTATTATAATTTTGTAAACGATTTTATGGACCATACATTGTAATAAAGAGTATTGACAAAGTGAAGGAGGAAAATATTACTGAGAAGGGTCAACAGGGCATGGAATCCACTGATCATTGGACCTAGGTGTGTGATTTCCGCAGAACCTAAGCCATTCGATTACAAATTATAGCATAAATATGTGGTTCTTGATTGCTAAAGAAGGAGAGAAATAGGAGAGAGTTGAGAGAGAAGACTTACAGGGAAGTACCGAGAGGGAGGTTAGCACAAAATCTCTTCTTCTTTGGGAGCCAGAACTTACACTTACTTACCATCTTTGTTGTCTGGCTGCTCTGGCGATCAAGCCCTAGATTGCTCAATTGTGTATCAGACCAGAGCTCGGAAGCCCTAGATTTGGTGCTGGTTGGGTATCCCACATTCCCAATTGGGTATTCCACACCCAAAAGATTGACCCGTTTGACTTTGCTAGGTTTGACTATTTTGTTCACAAATTTTTATTTGACTAGTTTGAGTATTATTTTGTCACCAATATTCCTTCAACTATTTTATATTTTTATTTCTCGTTACTCTTTCGTTCCCAAATTAAATTAGGAGCCTATTATTTCAGAATCTCTAGTGTTCCCCTCCGTCTCAAAATATGGAATAATTTTTTTTTTTAAATTAATTTTTTTTTTGGGGGGGGGGGGATAGGGATGAATTAGTGGAATACCTTAATCAAAGGTCATGCGTTATCTGTTTTTGAAATGCGGCTTAAAATTTTTAAAAATAGCATTCACATTCACAATGTGCATCAAAATAGCATTTGCACTCACACTCAAAACACAATAAACAAATATTTAGAGTCATTTTATAATTTTCATTTGATTATAAAATTTAAACTCTATTGTATCGATTTTTTTAGAGAGTTGACTTTAAACTTATCTCATGATAATGTAATTTTCGACAAAACAAATAGAATTAAAATAGTGATAAATATAATATTTCAACGTCCAATCATCTACCATTGTAATATTTCTTTAGATAAAAGAGTATATCATCAAATGAAGTTTCAGAATTTGTTTTTTTTTTTGAAAATTTTTAAACAATTTGCTAAAAGGATTATATTGCGTTTGATTCTCATTCATTTGGGAAAATGAATAGAATGAAATTTTATATTGAAATTGAGTGATGGTTAGAATGAAATAGTTAATTAGTCTTATAATTTAAGTTGAAAACGACGGAATGAATAGAATGGATAAAATCCACTTATATTTAAAAAAATAAAAATATTCACTTCTTATTTTATTCGTTTTTTTTTTTTTTAATTTTTAATTTTTAACAATTTTTTTTCAAAGACTAACAATGTATGCATGCGGGGGGGGGAAAAAACCATAAAGTTCCCATCTTAAATAAATTTCCGGGCCCTGTTTAAAGCATAACAAAAAGAGCGTCTTAATTCCTAGCTAACCCTAAAATCAGTAATAACTCTTCGTGAGGCCGATTACACCGGTCGAAACTTCAACATCATCAACTCAGATCGACGATGGAGAGGAAATGTATGCGGCGAACAGGTCAGGAAGGAGGTGACCATGGCGTAGCAGGTGAACATTCTTTCAATTTTTTTATTTATTTATTTTTTTTTCGATTACCATCCAAGGATATTTTATTTTTAAGAACACCTCAAAAAAATTTAAAATCGTTCCAAACCCGTAAGAAATAATGTGTGATGAACAGTAAAATAACCTCCTAAACCAACATCGACCTGCCAAACGGTGGACCATAAACCTAACCAAACGGTAGACGTTACCAATAACCACGTGCGATTAAATTGTAATTATTGCTAACATTTCCTTCCTTCCTTCCTTTTTTTTTTTTTTGGAAAAATTTAATGATAGTGAAATGTTTAACTTAATATTATTTTATCAAATATGATTTATTATCTCAACTACTATTTTAATATTAATATTATTAGTTTCTTATTTGATGAAGGTAATTTAATTTATAAATATTACATGACAATTATATATGAGATGTAACACAAGATGCAATAAAGTTGAACATAAAATTTAGACTCGTATATTAGATGGAAGAGATTATTAATTCATCATCGTTGATATGGTTTTAGAAAGAAAGTCGATCAAAAGAAAATAATTATTAAAAACACTCATTTTCAAATTTTATGAGAAAAGTTAAATAACAGCCATATTCGATTTCCAAATTTTGAAATAATAAAAAAAAAAGCTTTTGATTTTGAGAATTGTTATTTTTAAATGCTTTTTTGTATTTTCACAAATATGATCAACATATCAATCAATTGCAAGAAGTTAAATTATGTAAAAACAAAAAAACAAAAAACAAAAATAGAAACAAAAAAAAAGTGTAAAAATGGTAGTTCCCTTAATTTTGTTTTTGTCCGAACGAAAATGACTTTGACACAAAAATCACTAATATTACGTGATTTTTGTTTAAAGAAGAAAATTTTTACCGAGATAGCTAGATAATCAAATTTTATATGGTCTAACATATTTTTCTCTCCTTAAAAATATTATTTTATGAGTTATGTACCTTAAATATTTTAATCATTTTCCTTAAAAAGAAAAGACTAATAACTATGCAGAAAACCAAAAATTAAATATTAAAATAAAATGACCAAAGAAGAGCTCCAAAGGTTTTCCCTGGTGACGACCTTCCTTTCGATTTGACTCATCTTTATTACATTTCTCTCTATTTCACTCCAATACATCATAAAAATATATTTTCTACTAATATTATTAAAATCAAAATCAATCATTTAATTTATAATATTAAATTATGTTATTGTTCCAAACATGAAAGTAGATACTTTTTCGTTGTTTGATGAACATATGCAGTAATAACTAACATTGAAAGTATTTTTAACAATTATAATTTTTATAAATTTAATCTCTATATCATAAATTATATATTAGTGCACTTAAATTATTATAAATATAAATAAATAAATAAAAACCCTTACGTATTGTAGAAAAATAAAAATAAAAATAACGGAAATGAACCAAATACCCTTCCCTTTGGCGTACCAGACAGGTTAATAAATAGTAGACCTTTAAAAACAGCTTGCATATTTAAATAACTAATTATGTCAACATTATTAATTACTGTAGAACAATCTTTTAATAAAGGAGTACCAGCACTCGACTTAATCAACGCCTAAATTTTTTAATGCATGGCTCTCGTCATGTATGGATTTCATGTTCATAACTCGAAATTATCAATCTCTTCACAAGAAGCTGACATTTGGTAAAGTCAGCATATAATGGAGTATAAGTTTATGAAATTAATAATGATCATCAATTTTATTTTATTTTTTCGCTCTATAAATTTTTTAATAATAATCATTGCTTAATTGTGGAATTAAATATTCGAAGCCGAACAATCTGAACTTTGCAGGAAGTTATGGTTGCAGGCTTACAGCTTCACACGTTTTAATTTATTTTTTTTAATTAAAAAAAAAAAAACCAAAATAATCTCTCGTTTCTTCGCATATAAATATGGGTACAATTTTCATTTCAAATATCCACAAATATTGCTAGCTACATTAATTAGCTATTTCAAACAAACAGTTTCTGTTTATAGCTAGAGAGCATTTTTCTATTTCATACCATGAAGTCCAGCTCCTCAAACTTCCGATTGCTCTCATTGATCTCTTGTTTGATCTTTTCTTATAGTGCCACTTCTACTTTTGGCGCTTCACCGCTCCTTAGGATCGGATATTATGGTAGAAGTTGTCCACCTGCCGAGGCAATTGTGAGAAATGCCGTGAACAAAGCAGTGTCGATGAACCCAGGCATTGCCGCAGGTCTCATTAGATTGCATTTCCATGACTGCTTTGTGAGGGTAAGTATAACCTAAATTACAAATAATTTACCAAGTCATCTAAATCCTTAAGCGGTTAAAAAGAAGTTGGTTAACAGTATGTAGATAGGTCTTGTTGGTTAGAAATTTCTCTCTCCGTCTCAAAAACAATGAGTAAAAATTTAAAATTCGCAAATTAAAAAAAACCACTTTTTATGAGAGATAGATTTTGAGTTACAAAAAATTTGAATATTTCTATAAAACTCTTCTTCTTTAAACATACACCACATACTTTTATTGATATATGCGACTACATCATTCATTTTGGAATAAAGAAAAATGTACCTAACCTCATCATTTTTTAGATGGATGGAGTATTTCAAAACAACTTAATTAAAATTTATTTGCTAACTTAAATAAGATACAAGATGATAAAATTATACAGTGATCGATTTTTTTTATAAATTGTGATAAACATGACGACCATAGTGATTTTAACACACGGGGATCAAATAAAATGCTTATACACTATTGTTCAACTCATCTTAAAGTTGAAGCTGTTAGAACTAACTTTCTATCTTTTCTTCTTGATCATGGTTCAGGGTTGCGATGCATCTATTTTACTGGATTCAAAAGCGGGAAAACTATCTGAGAAAGCTAGTCCAGCCAACAACCCTAGCCTCCGAGGTTTTGAGGTGATCGACGAGGCCAAAGCGAAACTCGAAGCCATGTGCCCGAAAACGGTGTCGTGTGCAGACATTATCGCCTTTGCTGCTCGTGATAGTGCTCTCAGAGTAGGAGGAATAAACTATGCAGTCCCCGCCGGACGCCGCGATGGTCGTGTTTCTTTAATAGACGATGTTATCCAAAATCTCCCACTAACTTTCTTCAACGCCACGCAACTTCAAGAAAACTTTGCGCGAAAAGGGTTAACCCTAGATGAGATGGTAACACTTTCTGGGGCTCATTCAATTGGTGTCTCGCATTGTTCTTCGTTTTCGAACCGTCTTTATGCGTTTAACCAAACGCACCCTCAAGATCCTTCTATGGATCCAAAGTTTGCAGCAATGCAGAAGAGAAAGTGTCCCAAGGGTGCGGCCCCAGATCCGACAGTGAATCTTGATGTTGTGACACCTAACCGTTTGGACAATAAATATTATACGGGTTTGAGGCACCACAAAGGGTTACTGACTACAGATCAAACTTTGTTGAGTAGTCCTTTAACGGCTAAGAAGGTGGTGTATAATGCTAGATATGGTTCACTATGGGCTGATAAGTTTGCGGCTGCAATGGTGAGGATGGGATCCATTGAGGTTCTTACCGGCAGAAATGGTGAGATTAGGAAGAAGTGCAGTGTTGTGAACTAATTAAGATCCTTTCCCATGGCAAAAATCTGTGATATTTGTAATTTTGTCGAAGTGTTTTGCATTTGCATTTCCGTGTTTTAATTTTTTTTTAATTATTATTATAAAATTTATGCATAAATCAATTTGTGAATTGTACAATTGAGATCGGGTTATGTATTATGTTCTTTTAAATTTTGTAGTTGTTGTTACCTAATTTGTCCTTTGGAACCATTGCTTTGAGTGGGCCGAGTGGCAATGAAACACAACACTTGCTACTATAACCAAAACGTAACCCTAAACGACATTTTTTTTCCCCCTTTGAGGAGGGAAAAATGATTCATTGAGCGTCACTGCATCAGCTTCAATAATGTGAACAATACACTGGGTGCCGCGGATTACGCCAGACGGCTGTGCTTACAATAGCAGGGTCGAGGACTAGCTCGGCAAATTCCGGTGCTGCTTTATTTCTCTCCTAGGTACATGACAGAAAACTTTATGTATCACTGGGTACTCATGCCCATCCTACAGGTGTACTATTAAATTAAACAAAATAACTAAAGAAGAAACGTAGATGTGAGAAAAAATTAAACAAAGTTAGATTTTTTTACGTACTAAATATTCAATGAGAGAAAGATGGATGATAGAGATCGTCCTAAATTAAAGTTAGGGTTTTCACCTTAGCCCTAATCAGGGCAAACGTAGTATCTTATGTGACAACTCATATGATCAGCCACCCTCAAAACTTGGCATTTCGTTTCGCCCAAAGAAGGACCGAGCAGGGCCCTCGGCCCCCGGAAGGAGCTGACACCCGTCTCTGTACTGCCGAACCAACGCCGTCGAGGACTTTCAAACTATGCACCTTGGGCTCAGGCTTTCCCAGTTAGCGGGCCCAATCCATCCCAACGATTGGGTCTAACTCAACTTGGTTCGGATCCAGCGGCCCAACTGCTATAAAACAAGTTCCAAGACAGCGTCTAATCAGCCGCTTAATCCCGACAATCCTGTCAACTCAAGTAAGGCGCACCATGCCTACTTTATCGGGCAACGGGTCAAGGTCAATTCTACAAATACCGCCTCATTTGCACAAATAAAGGGATTCGCTCTCAGCACAAAAAAAAGAGCGAAACCTCTATCAAAATACTCTCTCAAACACATGGTAAACCTCATCTCTCTATCTTAATACGCATATTATATCTTAATCTCACCGCTACCTTAAGTATTAGAGAGGGAAACGAGAAAACAAACTCCTCGTGTTGCTCGTGTTTCAGGTGAACCTACTATTGCCGACGTGTGCCCAGCTGAAAGTGAAGTTTGGACTTGGTCAACGGTCGGGTTGGTCCCAACAATGAAAAAATAAGAGAAATAAGGAGATCAAATAAGAAAATTAAAAAAAATAATTTTAAAGTAGGGAGGATACCAACTTTTTGCGGATCCCTTGTGGCTTTATAATATAGAAGATTATCCATATTTTTAAGTGAAATGTTTCATTTTTCTTTCTCGGTGAGCTTTTTTTTTTTTTTTTTTTTTTTTATGGTATTACGAATTAACTTTAAGACTCGTGTTTATTACTAAATGTTAATGTTCAAGAGTGTGATCGAAAGAAATTCAAAACTTAAAAACACAACTATCATTCTTTCTTGTATAATTAAGAATATATTAAAGTGTAATTCCGAATTGAACTATACAACAAATCGAGACCTCACGTTGACATAAACGGTTTGGATTTGTAGGAGACGATATTCCGGCCAGATGTAAAGAACAACAAATGGAAGAATAAAAACGAAAAATGGAACATAATATTTAGAGTGATATTAGGAATCTTAAATTTGTTTCAATTTCACATTATTTCAATATATATTTGTCAACATCACAAATTCACATAAGATCCAAAAAAAAATTTAAGCCAAAAGAGATTATGCTACTGCGAAATATTGATAGCGACCTTTTGTTTTACCCTAGCATTAGATGTGCCATGCATGTCTATTAATTATATCATCTAAAATGGGGCGTTCCATTTATATATAATCTATCTTATATGTTTGTTTGGTAAATTGAGTTTGCAGTTTAAATTTAATTTTAAATTTTTTGTTAAAGTTAAACTTAAACTGCAAATTCAGTTTTCAGAGCATACGTTTAGCTTACCAAATATAATTTTTGCGAATTCATAATCTCTAAATTTTGTATAAATTGATACCAAACAAGCACTATATATTATCTAAGAGTTAGATTAGTGAAGCACGGAAATTATTTTGTTATTTACAAAATATTAGTAACTTTGAATTGGAATAAAAAAATTCTGATAATTAATGTGATCGATCTAGATGAAATTACTACGCATTCAATTCATTAGTTGGGTTTTAGCTAGGGGTAATATTTGTATGAAATAAAGCACCAACCAATATGCTGTCTATTATACTATGTCAATATATATAATGTTATGTTGCCGGAAGTATTAAGTTGCCGGCGGAGGACCAAGTCAGTAGGTATATATACACACAGACTGTTCGGCTTCCTTCCTATCTAGAAACAACAAGGTACTGAGCTAGACTGATAGTGCATTTTAATAGTTTATTTTATACAGTGAGGACATTTTGTCGATCTTACGAGGTTCAAATTGAAAGTTTATCGTTTATTTTTTGTTTAAATTTCTTAAAACGAGAATCGGTCTACTAAGCTGTGAAGTTGATATTTGATTATGTTATTTTTAAACCCCTTCTTTCCCACCTAGTATAGAGTGTATAGCTTAATTCACAACCGAGCACTTCTGTCTAATCTCCCCTTCTTTCCCAGTTAAAACATCAATATATCCAAGGTGCACCATTGCATCTGCAAAATCCTTAGCCCAAACATCCGGATAATTTATATATTTCTTCACGATTTTCGCCGTCAACGTACTGGTTGCTAGGACTTGATCCGAAACCAAAACTCCCATCTTATTCTTTAAATTCTTATAGAACTGATTTTCGAGGCGATCCGGGGTAACGGCATCAAGATTTACCCTAGCAGTTGTAGTATTTGTATTTGGACATTTGTTTCCTCCAGAAAGAAGCATACTTAGGATCCAAAGTTGGACAAGCAGCATTGAATGTGTTAGAATTATTATTATTAATTAGTTTTATTAGTTTTCAAAGTTATTATAGACTATTAGTTTTCAAGTTATTATAAATTTCTTAGATTCTAAGTTGAATTATAATTATATTACTTATTAATTTCTTAGATTCTAAGTTGAATTATAATTATATTACTTATTCTCCAAATAGGTTAAGCCTATATAAGGTATTTCATGTAATTGTTATTTTACACATTAATTTTTAATCTGTACGGTGTGATTTGGATTTGGATCTCTGGTTTGGGAAAGATGTCTAGAGAGAGCTGTATAATATTTGTATTTTCAGCTATATCTTTTATAACTTGTGTATTTATAAGACATGGATTTAATAATAAATTGGCAACCCAAGTCGGGGTATGGATACCCAGATTTGGGGGTGTCACATTTACCGATCCATAACTCATTTAAATCTTATTCACCATTCTTGGTTCGTTCCTTGCTTAATGGTTGGCCAAATAAAACTTCCAGAATCGGCCATACATTGTTTCTCAATCTCAAATTAAGTTCAATACTTTCTTAGGTCCAATGCTCAACGAAAATCATTTATACATACTTAGAAGAATTTTTGTATATACTTATCATCAATTAAACAACTTGCTAAACGTGCATATATTTGAAATTCAATAGTACGATTTATTTACATGGTATTCATTTAAATTTTTGGGGTCTCATAGAATACAAGTGTTAGTGCAGGAAAACTTTCAAGTAACACTTATCTTTATTAACTATCTTTAAAACCATATTTTTACACTGCGTACAAAACTTGCAAATTATATTTATTATACCAAATATTTTACAATAAGTCTTCTTTGCAAGATATATGTAAAACTTTACTTTTACGCTTCTTTAAATATTTTGTAAGTTATTACAAAACTTTTGAATAAAGTTATTTTAATATAATTTTTAAATTATACAAAATTATTTTATATTATAAATTATTTATTTGGCAGACTTGTGAAACCATGGTCAAAGTATATACTTATTTTTATCATTGATTATATTATAATATATAAAATGATTTATGGGTCAACTACTCCTATGAAAACATATAATTGATATAGAAAAATATAAATGAGGATTTAAACGTTACACAATACGGGAAGAATAACTCATTTTCATTTTAACGAATAATATAGTATTAGATAGATTACCTATTGAAACATGTTTGTACAGTCTAATATCGCGCGCGCACACACACAAAACAGAAGAAGGGGTACCTCAGACTACATGATTAAGTATAGTACTATGTAATTTATGGTATCTAGATCAATTCTGCAAAAAATTAGTATGATCAAAACTAATTTGACTGTTAAATATTAATAAATAAATAAATAAATAAATAAACCATTAAAACTATGATAATACACATGTTCATCAAATAGTGAAAAAATATTAAATTAATTTAATTTTAGAACGATGATATAACTAAATATTATAAATATAATATTAACTTCAATTTCAATTTTAATTGTGATCCAAAACTATAAATATTTGATGTAGTACTTAAATTCAAGCAAACTCTATTTCTCTAAAATATAAAAAAATAAAATAAAAAATAATTTGGAGGAATAATAAAAGGTTGAATTAAGCAATCAGCAATTTATCTCAATAAATTGATATAACTCTCTCTATTTCCATAATCAAAATATTTTGATTAATATATGAGACCTTGTAGATAACTGACGTATGATTCTTTTTTTAAATGATTTTTTCTTTTACAGACAATAAAAAAAATATATACAATTTTTGTTAGGAGAATCACAATATCAATGCAAACTTAAACAAGTTCTAAACAGCGGAATCAACCTATTCTCCTTCTTTGTGTGAATCTTTTAGGAAACAAATAAATAGAGCTCA
>JAUMHB010056437.1:2291-15435 GCA_032359685.1 Pittosporum tobira
CAATTGAAGCTTATGATATTTCTTAATGTATAATCTAAGTTTCCAATTGGAGCTTACAATTTTTCTTAATGTATCCAAGGGCATATAATGCTTTCAATTCTTTGACTTCTGAAATACGGTCATGCATCTCTATTTGATGTTATATTTCTTCTTCTCTCTGTTTACATCCTATGTTGGTTCATGTCCCATTCTGCTTCCCCTTTTGTTTTCTTTCTCCAAAACATCTTCAGAAGCTTATGCTGCGCAATCAGCCGTTACTAAACTCTGAAACAGTATTGTCAGGAGGATTTTATTTGCCATTCATATTGGTCAAGTATGCACCCCTTATTCTTTTCTTAAATTACACAGTTTTTTATTCATCTATGTTAGATTTGCGTAACCTGTGTAAAACAAAATTGGAGTCTGTTTGTCCTTTTTCTTCTTAAAGCATGTGTGATGGTATTTTCGGATGAATAATAACAGAGAACGCTGGGAGTCTGCTTGTTCTATATTTGTATAAATATAATTTTTGTAGGTAATATATTTATAATTTTATTCTAATAATTTTCATGTAATTATTATATTTTCAAAATCATATGTAGTTATAATTGTATACTTGGAATTATATTTTTAAAATGAAGAGCCTGGGCCCCATGAGAATAGGTATATGAGTATATGCATAACACTTGAATACTTGTCTCTCTAGTTGCATATACATGTGCACATATGTGACTATATACTTACAAATATGAGTTGGCTATAAGGACTCAGACTCCAAATCTTATAGGTTTGGTTTTTTTGGCTGATTACCTCATCTCAGAGATAATGAGTCCCATGTAAGCTTTAGTTACATATTGAATTCTGGAACATGCAGAAGCTTCTTCCTTGGTTCCTTTATTTTCTGAACTAGGCATTTGATTGGCATAGTCATTCTGACTTTCTCTGCACATAAAATTTTATGTTTGGCCATTACAGTTTCTGAAGTGTATTTTTTTTGATCTGACTCTTTTTTCCCTTGTAATCTAGATCTGACTCTTTTTTCCCTTGTAATCTATAGACAACCCCTCAGGCCACAGTTGAGATTGAGATTTCTGAGGACATGCAGTTGGTACACTTTGACTTCAACAGGTATGGTTAGACTCCAAATGTTAATTAGTTGAAGTTAATTTACTGCTGTTCAAGTAATTTTCTATTCTGGAGAAGAGCTCACCATTATGTAATTGCTATGTTTAGATGTCATGCATATGCATTCTACATCTGGGGTCATGAATCTAGTCATTTGGTAACCTTCATATTTGTTTCATGTGTGTGTTGTGTGTGTGTGTGTATATATACAGTTTTTCGTTGCATTTAAAAAAAATAAAAAAAAAATTAAAAATAAAGGAAACACACAAACAAAGTTAGCATTAAATTGTTGATGAAATTCCATTTTCTTCTCATGGCAGCACACCCTTTACTTTGCATGTTGATGCTTACATAATTCGATTGATGCATCACCAACAACTTCAAGAGAGCAGAAACGTTTCTCGTAGTCCTTCAGTTCAGTAATCTTCGAGTTCTAATGTTGATTCTGGAAGAATGAAACTCTTCTACTGGAATTCTGAAGTTGATACACCACCCAAGTGAGAGTGCTTTTAATAGTTTCTATTCATACACACAAATATAGTGAATCCAATTATACTTGGAGATACATCTAGAAGTATGTGTACAAGATGCAATCATGGTTCTATAAGTAGGTGGATAATGTTACAAATAGACTTGGTTGAAAAATTGCGTGTATAATTGATCGACTAGTTTCTTTGTTTGGTGATTTGAAAGGATTTGTCCCATGTAAAGGCATAGATAGTAATTGGTATATAGATAGCCAGGCGTAGATAGGCGTGGATTGGATTGATGCACGCGTGGTACCTACCTGAGCATTAAGTTTTCATTTGAATGTCATTCCATAGCAAGGATTAACCTTTCTACTTAATCTGAGCTGTTAAAAATTAGATCTTGTGGTTCAGATCAATCATCTTTTGTTAAAAAATTTCTCGGCATCTGCTGCAAATTCTACAATTTATTTGGACTATCTTTCCTACTTGTTTAGATTATCTTTTTCTATCCATTGATATTTATAGTGGGTGTTTGAAAAAATTTAGATCTCAACTGTAAACTCAAATTTTCAGCCGTTGAGATAAGGTATAAAGATTAATCATGTTATTACAATATTTGGAATGAAAATTTTCCGACATGTACATATTCATATATCTAGTAAAATGCTCAGTATCGGAAAAGTGGTGGAATTGCTACTTTCCATCTGAACAAGAGAATTGGTGGTTTACCGAATGCAATTTCTCTAGAGGAGTTGATAAGTCTTTAAAAGTTGGTATGTGCGAGATAACTATGTGATTTATATTATCTATTTTCTGTTCGTGAAAATATCAAAATAAATAAATAAATATATTGCTATGTTAGAAATAGAATATATTACTGGAGAGATTTCGGCTACATTATTATGCTGTCCGTACAGGCAAAGATTTCTAAGCGAGACTTGACGTGTTGTCACTCGCTGAAGAGGTGCGTGTGCGACCTATGACTTGGTCTATAGTAGTGGTCATTGTCTTCGTCTACACACATACGGGTGTATTTGCAACGTTTATGCAATCTGTATGCACTTCCCATGCAAAGTGGGGAAGAGAGAGAGAGATGAAAAGGTTCGGTCGGTCGGGACACTTAAAACTGAACCGAAGCACCAAGACTTGCCTTTTTCTTAAACACTAGTGATTCTTTACATTTGTTTATTATTACTAAATTATTAACTATAGTGACACTTATATTAATTATAATCAACCTTGCTTGCTCCTCAACGCCCATATGCACACACACTCTCTCATATTTTCAAATTAGAGATAATTATGTTCTAAAATTAAAGAATATATTTTAAATTTAAAATTTTAAAATAGTATGATATTCCAAAATAACTTAAATGTAGCAAAAATAAATATTTAATAGGCTAAATATTTGTTAAAAAAACTAAATTTACAATCTAAACCCAAAATGAAATTTTATATAATAAATTTAAATTATAAGCATAATTTGTATAAACCACCCACCCTTAATAATATTACTGGATGTGCTGAGGGCACCGGCACTCATCAGTCTCTTGAGATCTCTCCAAGTCATCATGCAAGATGAGAGCCACTATACTAATTAATCTCAATCTCTTTTCCCTAATTAAGCAATACTATTATGGTATCAATATTAAGAAGCTTAAGCACTAAGAAACATGATATGAACCTCTCTCGAAACCCTAAAAAGTAATAATAACAACAAAACAAGACAGAGTGAGAACAAAAAAAACAAAAACTTAAAATAGTTTGAGCAGTATATATATAACGTAAAGCCCCCTCTTTTATTTTAGCTCTTTATTCTCATTCTTCCCCTTAGCTTTATCTCTCTCTTTTGCTAACCCCTTAGCTTGTTGATGTGATTCTCCACTACACCTCCACAAACTTTACAAAAGAGAAAGCAGAGATCAACTAAGCACTACCATGGTTTTTTCCTCCATTCCTGCTTATCTTGATCCAGCCAACTGGCAACAGGTAAGGGTTTCTTCCTTAATATGTTTCCATTAAATTCCATAGCTTTAATTCTTTGCTTTAAAAGCAAAAAATCTCAAAAGATAAAACAAATAATATTCCTAGCTTCCCCTTTTATTAATCGGCTCCTTTTATTTTTCATCACATCTTTAATTCTTGCCTTGATTTGAATATACCGGCCAGTTAGAGATATATATTTCATTTTCTGCTTTCTATGTTTTTTTCTTGTAGCAACCAAATTATCAAATTGGAAGCAGCGGCTCTCTTCCACCACCACAACACTCACCAATACCACCATCGCCTCCTCCTCCACCACAGCCTCATGGAGCGGGCGGAGCCGGCTCAATCAGGCCAGGTTCCATGGCTGACCGGGCCCGGATGGCCAACATACCCATGCCCGAAACCGCCCTAAAATGCCCGCGGTGCGAATCAACTAACACTAAGTTTTGCTACTTCAATAACTATAGCCTTTCGCAGCCTCGCCACTTTTGCAAGACCTGTAGAAGGTACTGGACTAGAGGAGGTGCTCTGAGAAATGTTCCGGTGGGTGGTGGCTGCCGGAGGAACAAGAGGAGTAGCAAAGGAAGCAGTAGTAATAATAACTCCAAGTCTCCGGCCACTAGCGAAACAGCTTCCGGGTCCACAAGCTCTACTCTTCCCTCTAATGGTACTGGAACAGCTGCCAGTAATATGTTAGGAGGCCTCACTTCACAAATTCCACAATTACGTTTTATGTCTCCTTTAGGCCATCTCACAGACTATGCACCCGGTGAGCTAGGGTTAAATTATGGTGGAGTTTCAGCTACAAGTGAAATGAATTTCCATATTGGAAGTCAAAACTTATTTGGCGGCGGCGGCGCTGATGGTGGTGCTGCTTCCCTTTTGTCAAGTGGAGGAGGAGGGTTGGAACCGTGGAGGCTACCACTTCAGCAAGGGCAGCAGTTCCCTAATTTCTTGGGTGGTTTTGATCCGTCATCATCACAAGGAGGGTTATTGTATCATCCTAATTATCAGAGTGGAGGTGTTGAGGCATCAGGGTCAGGTTGTTATGTTGGTTCAAAAATGTCAAACGCTTCTATGCTTTCTCAGTTGGCTTCAGTGAAAATGGAAGCCAATAACAGCAGTAATAATAATAATCAAGATCAGCAGTCGAATTTAGCAAGGCAGTCCTTGTTGGCATCAGTTCAAGGAAATGATCAACAGTGGAATACTAGTGGTACTACTGCATGGACAGATCTTTCAAGGTTTAGCTCTTCTTCTACAAGCGAGCTTTTATAAGATGGGTCTGCGTGAGGTCAACAGTCCTTAATTGAGAAAATGGTCTAGCCGTCTTGAACCTTGTAATCAACCAATTGTTCTTTAGAGTACAAGATACAAGATTATTGATCATAATTTTGGTTAAGGACATCCGATCAGCTCTTATAGGATTTATAGATCTTTTGAACTCCTATAGTGAAGCTTCTAAGATTAATTAGAAAATTAAGCTTCAAATGAAGAGATCTAGGAACAAGGTTCGCCGATCAAGGTCCTTGGTTTAGCAGTTCGACTTAGATGGAGTAGCTTGATCAAGGAAGTTGTACTTTCTATGATCTAGTGATGAAAACCCTAGAAATGGTAGGTTTTATGTTCATTTACGTTCTTTTGTAATTTACTTTGGTTTGTAATGTCTACTGAAGTGTCTTGAATCTCGAGTTCTTTGTTGCTTGGTTTTTATAAAAGCCGTGAAGGGCTTATTTGAAGATCAGAAAAATTGGAATGAGCAAATATTTGCGCCATTAGATCGGTACTTCCCTGTAAGGATCAATATTTATGGTATGAATTAAAATATTCAAGGCCAACTCCAGTACTGTTAATACTGGTAATGACTAGGCCTGTAAAAGGTGTTATGTATCCCCATAGTGAAACACATACGTAAATTTTAAGTTGCTATCTTGATAAACTGTTGGTTTCGTAATTAATTTCAAGTCAATTTTTCAGGCTGGGTAAGTTCGAGATTATTTAATTTAAATATTGATTATTAATTTGTCATTAAAGTTCTTAAAAGCTAATGTAAGTTGAGTACATTAATCTGGTTTCAATATAATGGTCCAAAAATGAAAAAGAAAGGTATCTAACTGCTAAAAGTAATTGTTGCATTATACTTACGGGGCTATATCTCTATCTTTACTAATAGTCGCTTTTGATGTTTCTCTAAGCATTTAGATCATGTATATATTGAAAATTCAAAAGTTTCTGTGAAACACATGGAGCATAATCTGGAGTCTTGATAAGATTTTATAAGTTTGTCCATCTTTATATATTGAATCAATACAATATATTGAAAATCTAATCTAAGGCTATGTTTGGCAATTAATGTGGGATTGAAATAGGAAGTATGTTTGCAATTCCACATAATTGAAATCTAGTTAACATTTACGCCTCAATATCAATATTAAAGAGAAACTTCATGGAGGAATTGAGGGCAGATCCAAGCTATGTCCAGTTATAGCTTCAATAGTTTTTATTAATCAGGTTATGCATGGTTCCACTTAAGTTACACAGAAAGTGAAACAACAATTCCGGTGTTTACCTGAAAAGAAAGAATATCTCTACACCAAACGTTTCTTCCATGCCCTTGCTTTCTAACTGGAGATGTAGAGAGATATCTACCGTTTACAGTTCAACGACGGCTGTATGTAGATATCAATTTTCAATTATCATACGGGGCAAATGGGAAAATGTAACGTAGTATTACTTGCATGTGTTCCAAAATATAAAAATATTATTAATTTTTAAAACGTCAACTTTATTCAAACATTTTTATTTTCAATTTAACTTTGATTCATTTGAGTTTTGATTTTTTATTTTTACAACTAATAGTATTAGAAAAGTCAGTTTTTCAAAAATAAATAATGCTATTATATTTTGAAAGCAATAGAAAGACGTAATTTTTTTCTAGAATGACGAGGATGCGATGTTTCTGCATATAACTTTGGCAAATTTGCCCCATAATTATTTGATAATGGAAGAACAATGCTATATATAATGAGTAGAGACAGTAGAACTAATCGACACAAATTTTATGAATATTTGTTACTTGTACCTCGCCAGTTAAATAGTTCGAAGATATATATATTAGTACTCATCAGTCTTCATAGTGAGACTTTTTGGATGTTTATTTTTATTCTTAAATAATTGTCATTTGCATGTTTTTAAAAGAATAAATTATTTAATTTTCTATAATACCCCTCATTTATCTCATACTTTCAAGAAATATTTTCTCTCATATTTACTTTATTCAATTTTTCATAAAAGGACAATAATAGAATTTTAACTCAATTTTAATTATAAAATTATTACATTTAGTATTTTTCTTAACATGCGTGTACGACTCTAAAAAAATTATTAATATGGAACGAAACTAGGGAGTATATTGCTAGCTAAGCTTTCATTACATATAGTAACATATACGTATTACACATTAATTAACTACTTCAGGCTTCCATATTATTTATACTCAACACCTTGAAAAACTCGATTGTTTTTCCTTTAATGAACATTCCTGAAAATTATCTAGATCAGAATAACTACCTAGAAGTTAGTTATTTCGTGATTGTTTCCAAGAAATCTGTTATCCATCACCATTTCTTCTATTGTCTAACTATTTCTTATGTATGTTTGTGTGTGCGCATGAAAGAGAAAGGTATATAAGGAACAATCTTCTGCATAATGATTTTATAAGTGTAAAGAGTATGGGAAGGGGCCGGAGTAGGAAAATCGACAGGAGTCTCAAAAGGAGCGCCAAAATGCCCACTCAATTCCAAACAGAGTATCATAACCACCCGCGGCCTCCTCCTAAAATTCAAAGTTAAGTTGGAAAAGTCTGTTTATTTCATAACTTGTATTTGAGAAAATATTAAGAATCTTATAAGGCGTTAATTATTCTTATTACTATGATAGAGTATTGTCAAAATTCATAATTTTAGATAAATCGGTCAATAATTTAATACTCGTAGACGGCAACAAAAGTGTCTTCGATTTTTGGACACAAAATCAATAATTTAGAATTTTGTGCCCCAAAAATCACGTAATTAAAGACTGCACAACACGGGGGTCAAAAGATATAGTATATGGATGATGATGTTTTTTGAACAAGTATAGTCCAAGAATGCATTTTAGTCTTTTTTTTTTTTCTTTTTTTTTTTTTCATTCTGTACGTTTAAAGATGGATCTTGAACGAACTGAATTCATCGATCCACATATATATATATATATATGCTTTAATTAGAATGATCTGGTTGATACCATTTGTTGGTTCATGCTTTTGACAGGTTGATTTTTCATTTTTTGTGCATGCAACAAAAGTCTATATGCTAATAGTAACGTACTTCTATGGGATGGTACTATTACATGTTTTTTTTTTTTTAAGTACAAATTCTGCAGATTTATCACTTTCCTGCATCTTATTCTTCATCTTGAAGTAAACAAAAGTTGTTGCGCACCTATGTCATATGTGCATGGGATGCATAAATTAACTTTTGACTGGAACTTACGTTAGCTATCATCTCACCTACAAGAACAAACGGACTCAGTTTACTTGTCCAATACAACTTATATGGTGAATAAAACAGTTTGATTTTTTTACGAATCTTAAAAAAATATATTTAATTATAAATAAATTGTTTAAATTAATCTTAATAATATTATAATTTTAAATATGTATAGATTTCAAAAGTGACAAAAGAAACTCTAAAATGAATCATTAATTTTAATCAAACAATATGGACCCACTACATAAAATTATCTATTGGATAAAATTAAAATTATGTTTGACTGTGCAATATAATTTTTAAAAGATGCACCTTTAAATAAGTCAGAACTCAGAAGTTGAAAAGGAATATATTTTCAAAGTAATGATAGTTAGCTCTCTAATACACATGTTTTGTTTGGTAGACTTTTAAAGTTAAGTTTACAATTTAAATTTAATATAATAAAATATTTAAAATTAAATTTAAATAATAAATTTAATTTTTTAAATATACATTTGACCTATGTAAAATAATTTGTTTTTATTACATATGAGTTCCATAATGTTTAAACATTATATAAGCTGATACTACAATGAACACTACATCAATAACAATGATGTAAAAACAAAAGCAAACTATAATAAATATTATCTAATACTCTGATTCATTAATGTGTTTGTTTGTTAGTAATTTATTAAATATTATAAAATTATAAAATTCAAATATAATTTTTTAAAAATATATATTTAATATACTAAATATAAATTTATCAAACATTATTTTTAACTAACATAACTCTAATTTTAATTTTAATTTTTTTTAAAAAAAAATTCAAAGTTAAATTTAAATGACGAATTACGATTTAAGTAGCCACTGTGAAACAAGTCCGTATCGCGGGGTATTTGCCAGCTATGCAAGGTGGGGTGTTGTGCTTAATTCTGGTGTCGAATCTGACGTTATGGATGAAGGAATATTTCGACCAATAGGAAGGGAGGGGATTGGGCCAGGTTGAAAGAAAGGAATCTTAATTATAAATAAATAGGTGGCATCCTACTACTTTCCTTTTTCAAGAACCAAGGCTGCTTACCAACAACGAATAAAGCAACCCTTCGCTACCTCTTTCACCTTCTCCCCCCACATACCCGTTTTAAATTGATTATTCTTTGTTTAATAATTTATCATTTAAATTTATTTAGTTTTCATTTATGTTTAATTATTTTTTTATTTAAATACTAAATATTCTTTAAGCCTAATAATTTTCAATGCATATATATATATATATATATATATATAGAGAGAGAGAGAGAGAGAGAGAGAGAGAGAGAGAGAGAGTTGGTGGTGGTGGATCATGTTCTGTGTATCATTCTTGATCGAGTGATGGATGTGATCAGTTGTACGTAATTAGTGGGGGTTTATTGTAGTTAATGATCCCGAGATTGTCGTTGCAATGGGTTAGAATATTGCCCAAAATTGAATCCAAATCTTTATCTTCTGTCTCAATAATTGGATATTGCTCAAAGAATTAATTATTTACTATTAATAAATATAAATTCAAAATTTAAAATTTAAAATAATCGTTGAATTAAATTGGAACAGAAGATGAAGTAGAGAATAAAACAGAAGATTTGAATTCTCCAAAACTAGTATTTATTGTTATGTAATTAATTATGAATTCATGATAATTAATTAAGGAGGATATATATATGTATGTATGAAAAATAATATATATTTTCTGTTTCAAATATTACAAAAACATAAAATTTTAATTTAAATTTATTTACGAAATGTCATTGTATCTATCAAAAAATCGAAGATAAAGCAAAACTACGGCGCGCGCGCGCGTGTGTATAGGAGTCTTATACTACTATAACTACTTAAATAAAAAAGTAGTGGCGCTTAATTACGTAACTAATTAAGAGCTGGGCTAGGGACAGACGAACACGGATATATACCATGCATCCTCCCTCCCTTCCTTTAACCGCAGCACCTTTCGCTTTTGTTCTGAAATGTCCTTGTTATATAATAACGCACATACATTTTGAATTTAAAGTTACCACTACTTCTCAAATGTTCTAAGGAATATAATCCATCGGACCTGAAAAAAAAATAAAATAAATAAATTTGACTTATAAGACAAAATAATTAACGAGTCATATACCTCATTCTTCTATGAGTATATGCACGGATCTAAAACATAAATTTTTATTAAAAATAACTTATAGTTTATTTATTAATTAACTTAAATAAGCTATCAGAAAAAACACTTATTAACCAAAAAAATTTTGAAAAAATACTTAAAATACTGTTATATTCAATTTATAATTTATTTTTAAAAAAAAAATAATTAAAACAAATACTTTTAAAATAAATTATTTAAAAAAAAAAAACTATAAGAGATGTTACGATAAGATGCACCAAAGAGAGTTAAAAAAAAAAAAAAAAAGATCATAGAAATTCGGTGGATATTGGTGAACCATATTTTCAATTGAATAGTACGCACTGTACGTATATATGGAAGAAAGAAAAAATAAAAATTGGTGGTGAAATTAAAGTAAAAAGAGGTGAAGATTCGAAGGTGGTCATTTCATAAAAATACTAGTTACCGTACGTCTCCCACATGTGTTCAATCATCATTATACTAAACGTCTGATCAATATTTCATTTCACTCATCAGAATCTGATTCCTCTCTTTCATTTCTCGATCCTACTCCAACCCAAATCATACTCTCACTCACTCTGGTCCCCCCCCCACCACTACTCCCAAACCAGATCACCATTTTGTTAATTCCTTGGATCAAAGTTCTGATTAATTACCCCCCACCCACAACCCAAAATAGAAATTTCCTTAAATCTTTATTTATTATTTATGTTATGAATTAAAATATATACCTATACGTATGTTTGTGTAACTAGTATATATGTATGGATATAGATATATACACCCTCCTACTGTTTTATGAGCTGAAAAAGAAAGACGTATGGATCATGTGGTTTAAAGTTGAGTAGCATCCAATGGTATATGCCCCCACCTTTTGGAATTTTCCAAGAACCACCTTGAAAATTGACCAAAATTATATACATGTGGCATTGCATGTCCACACCATGCTCACAAGCAGCCAAATGAATCCCAAATTAAGTGGCGCCACTCTTTCTATCTGAATTTGATGTCTCGATCTGGACGCACTTTAACATTTAATTACCTAGCTTATGCGAATTGAACTACTCATTTATTAATAGTAGTTCCAACGAAGCAATTAAGCAATGTGATTTAAATAATATTATGAATAAATTAACTAAAAGATGGAAATTATTGCAGAACTTTTTAAGTCTCTAGCACCATTATATTAGTTAGGGCGGACGCGTACATGTTCAGGCATGCTCAGGTAAGGCCAATTTATCCCGACAACGTACATGTTTAAATAGTGGTAATTAAGCATTATGATAAATAATTACTCGATGAACGGATTATAATTTTAAAATTTTTAAGGAACATCTTTCATCATTCTAGAATTTTTAGGGCACACTAAAAATAAATAATGACCAAGGGCTTCTTCTAGAGGGACACAAGCTTATTTGAATTTATTTTTTATTTTTATTATTATTTTTTCAAATTTAACTTGGAGTGGTCCACTGTATTCTTTTTGCGAACAAAATCTTCTTCGATTTTGCTTTGTGGTACATTTGGAAAATGAGTGCATGCATGGAGTTAATTGATTGGTGCAGATTTTGCATTTGCTTAAGTCGACCGGACTTTACTATTGACGTGCATGGGACAGATGCTGTGCTATCTGGCTAGCTATGTACGCGAGGAACCACTTATTTGCTTATTTTGTTGTTTTGTCCCTCTCATTAACGTCCATTATTATAGTACATACTAAAAATCTCATCATAGTGCTGGTGCATCAATCATAGTGTTGTTAGGATATTCTAAAAATAGGTAGATAGATGTACCCAAAAAAAATTAATTATATATAATCAAAATTAATTATATATAATCAAAATTAATCAGATGAAGATGCTCACCCTATTAAATCAATAGAGCACTGTTTATTGTCTAATCAAAAATTAATATAATCAAATTTCTTAAACATTGGATACACACACGCACGGTAGATCGAGATGGTAGAAATTAATAGAAAATCAAGGCTTCATGATGTATTGTTAAATACACGCGTTGTTTGCCAAAAAATTATTTCTCAAAAGAAAGGTATTAGAAATTAAAATGATATTCAAAGGCTTGCCAAAAATCTCTTAGTTGTGCAAGCATTAAGAGTGCAAGTGCCGCTTTGTTGAAAAAGTGTGCCAATGTTAAATGACAAAAATCAAAGGAAAATAGTATCAAAAAATGTAAATAATTTTTTTTTATTTATTATTTTTGGTAGCACTATTAAAGGAAAATAAAACATTTAACAATGTAAATTTTAAATGATTCGGGAAGAAAAAGATTAACATATTAAAGGAAACAAACTTGGAAGAAGAAAGTGGTCTCAGGCTTTTAGTTCGGAAGTTGTAATGTCCTCGTGTTGCATTATTAGTAAATTTATTGCACCAAAAAAAATAAATTATGTTGGGCTCTTCGCCCCAAGTGTTACTGGACTACAAGCCCAATAAGATCCACGGCCTGCAGACATGAATATTCTTGATCGATCTACTACTAATAATGTGGACTGATATGGTTTAAAGTCTTTAGCCCATATTTCGTTAGTCTACCAACAGCGTATCTTAGCCCATATCGGAATTTGAAACATTTCTACCTTTTCCCTTTGTATAGCCCAATAATGTAGGAGCCTGTTAGTAATAATGTTCTACGAACTTGTTTGATTCGACTTATTGCTACCGCTTATAATTTTTTAGAATTTGAAAAAATTGTTTAATTTTGTTTGATTTAATTTTTGTCAATAATCTGTTTTTAATTAGACAACTCCATAAAACAGTCAATAATCACCCAAAAAAACTAATTTCCTTTACCTTAAATTATACTGTTGAAAATACCTTCCTACCCTCCGGTCATCCACAACCACGGTCGTCAAAGAAGCCCCAAGAAGCATCGCCCGCGTCAATCCTAAATCCGACCAT
>JAUMHB010056448.1:2703-15432 GCA_032359685.1 Pittosporum tobira
AACAATCAATTAATAATAAATATTCTATTATCATTGAAGATATTATTAAACTCCACATAATATTTAAATTATTATTTTTATATAAAAACTCTTTTTAAAAAAATAATAGAGTCAACTAACTATACTTACTATGAACTGGGCTCTGCTACTGCCCAGCTCTCCTTCCTTTGCCCCCTACCATACTACCTTTATAGCTGGTTGTAGCTCCACCTGTCCCTCAATACCAAAATAACTCCTTTGGAACAAAACCCCATATTCAGAAACCTTCAAGAAAGCATTCCATTTCCAATAATCCTCCTCCTGCCACCTCATCTGAATACAAGGTTCCTGATTTCTCTATTACACCAGGTAACTCTATTGTAACACCCTATTTGTATAATTTCTTCTTCTTTTAACTTAGTGTATGTTTATATTTCTGTGGTTGTTTGTTTGTTTGTTTGTTTTTTAAATATAAATTGATGCGTGCTTAGTTTATGGAGTATTGGATATTGTGAAGAATATATATTGTAGAGATCTAATATGGAGTTTCCAAGGAATAGTGGGTGGATATCCATCAGTTGTTTGCTCTTAGATACAGATTTGGAATTCTCAAAGACAGCTTAGGTCCAAGGGGAAGTGTCTTTGAGTGTTTCTTCAGTTCCCAAGATTAAAATTAGATAATATTGTTTCATATTCTTTTGTGATAATGCAAATTATATTCCTGTTGCTTTATTTCAAGATAAATATTTTAAAAACTCATATTTTTGTTACATTAATATCTCCTTAAGATCTTTTTATGCATTGTATTTCTTTTAATAAATTTAATTAGATTAGACTTTATTGCACTTGGAATTTTATGTTTCAATGAGTACCATGTGGTCACAAATATAATTGCCCATGTGCAAATCATGGTACGTCCGATCTTAATTTGACGAACATGGGCTTTTATTTGCTGATCCATTTGTCTATTGCGTTCAAATATAACGGACAAATTAATAAATACCCAAAAAGAAAAAAAATGCAGTCTACCCGTATTAGTAATAAATAAATAAATAAATAAAAGACATCATATTTCCACTAAAAACAAAGAAGTATGAATTTTCCACTTTTTCTGACCTGAAACTGTGGAATAATAAGAATATTACAAATTTACTTATAAAAAATATAGCACCTTAAATCCATCAAAAATTTGTCAAACAAACAAGGAACTCTACCTTATTTATTGGTAAGGTCAAAGGGGACTGTACCCAAAAAGAGGTAAGGTCAAAGGGAGCAGATGTATAGGTATTTAACCAACTACTCCATAAAAGACTTTATTTTTGGGTGGACGCTTCAAGGTGACAAGGCACCGGAACACTTCAAGTGGTCAGTAGGACTATTTTCTTAGCCCAACATCAGAACATAATTATTTTGTTGTTAATTTGTTATTCCGAATAGACAGTATCATCTTTTATTTTTTTCATAATCCTTTATTTATTTTCTAAGCCATTAAATATAATTTTTTGATTCTCTCTGTTGGGTTCTTTTGCCATATGGTTCCCATGACGCCTATAAACATGCTAGTACCCCGACCAAACAAGGAATTAGTGGAAAAAGTTTGCGGATTTGGTAGAATCTTAAGCTATACACACACACACACACACACACACACACACACATATATATATATATATAGAGAGAGAGAGAGAGAGAGAGAGGATTTGAATTTAAAATTGGAAATGATTAGGACATTATAGTCAATCAATTTAATAGGATTATCCATAATCCAATTAAACCACTTACTTTCATTAAGAATATTATGGACGTCTGTCAATAAAAGTATCAGAATAAATAAGATTTATATAAAGGACAATCTAGTAATTTACTGTTTGTCATTTTCTCTGATGGACCGTAATCATTGAAATTAAAATAAGCCCTTAGATTAGATTTTAAATGAGTGAGATAAGCTAATTAACTAACTACAATGTCTTAGTTATGTTCAACGATTCGAACCTATATATACATATGTGTACGCATGTGTGTGCGCGCACGTACGCGTGTGTGTAGATAGATGCTCCCAACCTCTTCAAATTTATTCTGAATTCAAAATTCTGTTATTCCTCCATCGTGTGATTCTTAACACGAATTGTCGGTGACATAGCTAAATAATATTGGTTACAAGAGTTCACTTGTAACATAAACTTCAAATTAATGTCTAACAAAAGTCATTAAAAATGATTCCCCAAAATATATATATATATATATATCAAAAAGTTATGCAAATTATATGTAGCTACACATACACTTAAATTATATAAGCCGAAAGCATGCAACTAGGTCTAATTAAGCTATTATTTGTGAATATACTTATTCGGTTTTGCCAATCCAACCTGCACTTTAGGAAGAATAAGGTAGGTTGGGGGATTTAAGTCAATTTTCCACTATCTTACTTTATTCGTACTAAAAATAATGTCACAATTTTATTTTTTATTTAAAAAAAATCACAACACATATATTAATGAAATTTTGTGGTTCATATATTTTTCATAAAATTATAGGCCTACATTTTGTTTTTGTTTTTCTTTTATCTTTTTTAATTTACATAAAATATGTAATCATTACATTCATTTCAAGACAAATAATAAAATAGTTTGTTTAAGTTTTAGTTTGATGAGCTCTATTCTAAAATAAGAATTGTATTTAGTTTTTTGAACTTTCACTTTTTTACTAGAGATAAGTAGGCGACTAATTAGCCCGCCAAAATTTTTCTTAGTTGTATTCTCTCAATTTGATTTTTATTGTTATAATGTTTTAATTGTTTGCGGCACAAGTTTTAAGATATTTTAAAAATATAATTATATATTATATTATATATATTAAATTTATTAGAAAGTATATAGCATACAAATATATTTTTAAAATATAATATGTAAATATGTTTTAGAAACCTCATAAACTCTATATTAAAAATAATTAAAAAATTAAGACCATGAAAATTAGGTGGAAGGAGTTTATCAAAAAATTCTTCATGCGGTTGGGTGGGTTTGATCCAAACAGCCGCTTAAAAAACTAATAAAAAACGGCGTATTTCATAATCACAAACCAAACCTCTGACCCTAATCATTGAGATTAAAAGTGGTTGGCTAATTGTCCACCATTTTAAGAACAGCATCTTCGAACAATTGTACATCCAGAAAAGGAAAAAGAAAGAAAATCGTTTTTTTTTAAACAAAATAAATTTAAATTTATACTTAATCTATTAAATTTATGATAATAAAAAATTAAATTTAAAATATAAAATCAACTTTTAAACATATAATTAATCTATTAAATTTAATTTTTTTATTGTACTTAAGATCTATAATCTTTAAATGTTATATATAAACTATCATCCACCAAACACCAATAAGATTTGTACTGCGGTCTTTCAAATGATAGTGGACAAAGGAGTACTACAAATATTGGTATGAGATTAAGCCACGCTACAATCCTATAAACAACTATTTCTTTAAAAAATTATAAATAATAAATACTATTTTCCATCTCAAATTAAGTATCCGATTATTATTTTTAATTACAATTAATTTTTTACTTCCTTTTTAAAAACTATAAGCAGAGTGGATTGGATCATTACAAGTTACATATTTTCAAAATTCAAAAAATGTATGTGTATATGCTTAATTTTTTACTTTTAAAAAAAATTATAAATTTAGCCAAAAAATCAAATTTGAGCATTTAATTTGGAACATTGAAAATATATGCTTTTCTAGAGAGAATGTTTACTATCAAGATAAGTATAAGGAGTAAACTTTATACTATTTTTCACAAACTAGTAGATTCCACGCTCTTTGCGATATAGGTACAATAGTTTAGATTATATATCTTCTCTATTTTATGAAATATTTTGATAAGTGTATAACATAAATATAATATAAAAAGTATATTAGAATAATATACTTTATAATAATTAAATTACAAATGTAAATATAATAACACAAATATACTAACAAAAAAAATGAATTTTTTTTCCTACACATTTTAAAATTCAGATAACACAATAAATATTAAAGTGATCATAATAAATTTAGATAATTTAATATCAATATTAATTTCTAGTGTGAAATTTGTTTTTATGAAAGTGTGTAGAAGATGAGGAAGTCATAGTTAAAAAATAATTTGATTTTCGTAAAATGTAAGATAAGTATGTGGTTGGATGGAGGAGTTCGAAATCTACTAAAAAAATTTAATGACTTACCCACGACCTAAAACTACAAGTATTACATATAAAGTTTAAAAATTTCATATAAATATATTTTCATTTTCATTTAAATTAAAAAATTTTAAATTTTAATTTAATAGAATTTATTTTAAAATTTTGAAATGAATTAATTATAAGTAATATGATAGAAAATAAATTATCCATCCGTTCAACTTATATTATCGTAATTTTATTTTCAGTTTGTCCAAATTTATTTGTCCAAATTCTTTATTTAAACTGTTTTTAGTCATAGTTTTCCAATAGAACCCACAACTCTTTTTTTTAATTGAAAATGATAAATATTTTCTTGAAAATACAAAACTAATTACTGCACTCAACTCTCTCTTTCTATTTAATTTCTCTCTTAATCCACTTTTTTTTGTAAAAGATGGAAGGGCAATTTAAAGAAAAAATATTTTCTTAACATGTGTATATTTTGTAATTAGGATAATATAACTTAGACGAATAGAGTATTACTTTTAAGTGTAGAGTATAATAATATTTTCGTTGTTTTAAAATTGCAAACACATATGTATTTTAAATAAATAAATTTATGAAATTATAAATTTTAAATTTTAAACTAAATTTATTTTAATTTAATTAATTTCAAAATTAATATAGATGGTTAAATGGGAAAAAGATTAAAAAAAAAAAAAAAAAAAAGAATAGAAAAAGACAAAATCGATCTTACCCGCATGAGTGCATGACCGCATCCCTAACTCCTTATTATTGTATATATATTTTTTAAATAAGGAGTATAGAAATAAAATTTATTTATGTGAACTAATAATAATTAATTTTCTAACAAATGAGATTTTAACAGAGGAGGATTCGGTCTACCGCGTGAAAAACACAAATTTAAGGAGAAAATTAGGAATCAAACTGAAAGAATCAAGGAAAGTTGGTAGACAGTGACCAACGTGGGAGTTTGGTCGAAAACGAAGTAAGAAGCAGAAGACGTGGAGCAATTACTCGTCTTTTTATCTTCTTTTTCTCTCTTTGTCAACTCGATCCCATAGACTTTCTCTCTCTCTCTCTCTCTCTCCCTCTCTCTCTCTCTCTATATATATATATATATATATACCATATATAAAATTTTATATAGACATATAGATATAATAGACACAGCACAGGTTCGCTCTCTGCACCTCTGTGACTTCATTTTATTTCCATTTCAATTTTTGAAGGTTAACTCCTTCTTGTACGCTCTGTTCTTTTTACTGGATAATTTTATGATTTCATAAATTCTTGTGGCTGCGGGTCTATCTGTAACCATTTTCATCTAAGAAGTCTGTGTCTTGATCACCAGGTTCCATATGCATCACTTTCCAATAAATGTGTTTTTCATTTCTTAATTCATTATTTAATTGAATATCTCATAGTTCCCAGATAGAATTGCTGCTGTTGCTGCTATTGTTTTTCCTCCATTAATATTCCTTTGTTTGTCTACGACCCATTATTTTTAGTCTTCTCTTGGTTCAAAAATCAGAGATGCTTTTGAGCTTCACCAAGTAGGTTTATGAAATTTAAAAAATGAATTTGTTAAAATTTTAAAATTTGTATATAGTAGTATTTGTTATCTACTTTACAATATTAACTTTAATATCAATCAAAATAGAAATAAATTTATTTTAAATTTAAATTTTAAAATTTCACAAATATACTACAATAAAATACAAAATATCTCTAAGTTTGGAGTATTGATTATTTTCTCTAAGTCAATCTGATTTTTTTCTTTTTGATGGTCTCAACCCGTCTGTAATTGTTCATCTACATTTTATAGTCATTTATTTATACTTCTGTTTCAGTCATCTGTTCCATACCACCAATAGAATCAAAGATACATATAAAAAAAAATTAATTAATTAAAGTTGTGGGCTTTATTTTCCTCTCTGGTTTTGTTTTGGTGTGTTATTTTTCTTGTTATATGAGACAACATTGATGCTCCTGTGATTGTCTTATGATCTTTTAGTTTATGTTTCCGCATTTGTGATTTGTATTCTTGCAATTTCATCAAGTTCGTCCCATTTTTGATCCTTGTGAGCTACTCATGTCTGCATTAATTCTCTTAAGTTCGTCTGATAATTTTCTCATCAATTTATACATGCTATTATTTAATCTCCTGGTTTTTCAGTAAGCAACCTATGATTAAGAATTTGGCAGTCCTGAGTCTTTCGTATTTGCCGTCTTACTAATTCTTTGTGTTACGACTGAAGGATGATCGTTAGAACCTTCCCCTGATGTTAAGTTGACTTTATTTTCGTGACTCTTCTGTTCTTAAAGGTAACAAGGGATTCCAATATATGTCTACTTGTGAAACATTGTATAACTGCTGGAATTTGTTCAGGGGAAACTTTTTTGTTATTTTTTCCTCCAATATCCTTTCCACATGATAATCAAACCTGGGTATTTGTATTTTTTGGACTTACCTAAATTTGTCATCAATTTGTGTTTTTGTTTTTCTAGTAAAGAAAGGCAGGTCCTCCCTTGTGTACTCGGAGGTCTATATATGCTTTTTGCCAATGCTTGTTGTGAAATTGGAATCTGATATATGAAGACTACAATTGTTCTCACAGGGGATTGTAACATCATAAGTCAACATCATGGGTGGCTGTGTTGCAAAGTCAAGTAAAAGATTTAAATCACAGAAGTACTTCCATAGGTCCGGCAAATGTTGCAGAAACATATCCTCTTCTGCTCCAGTTGCACCTATTGAACGTCTTAGTGATGATGGAAACTCTGAAAGTGAGTTTGTAACTTTAGTTACGGAGTAGTGGCTTGAGGTTAAGGATTCACCAATATAGAGTTACATTAAATGTAATAATTATTTGATGATCTTCAAATTTATTAATGTTATTTGCAGGAATATGCCGAGAGGATGCATGGTTTGACTCTCTAAGTTTCTTGGAATCTGATTCAGATGATGACTTCATTAGTGTTCGTGGTACTGATAATGAAGCACATGGTGTAAAGACTAGCTTACCTCTGCTTCTTACTTCAGTTAATATCAATGACAATGATCAACCTTCATCAGGTCCAGATTCACTATCGAAAAGAAAAAAGTCATCAGTTATAATGCCATCTGTAAATTGGAAAACTCATGAAGAAGATGAAACGGTTAGCTTATGTAAGTCAAAATTCTAATATTTCTTTGTGTAGCCCTTTACTTGGTTATGAACAACCTCTTCTACACTGCATAAGAAATTGTCAGAAGATGAAATTGTCTTTAGAGTTTTCTGGGGCCACCCTTGTAATTTTTGCATTGGTATGATATTTGTATGTTTTTTGAGCTGAATGTAGATTCTCTTTGGAAGTTGCTAATCTAAATTACTTTGCTTAATAATTACAGGTCCATCTATGAGATTCTTATACCATCCCAGAGCAGGACGATCGATTCCCCATTCCACCGATGTTAAGACAACTCCTGGATGCTGGTCTGCTGTAGAGCCCTCAGTCTTTAAGCTCAGGGGCTCCAATTATTTCAGGTAGGTTATTGGCTGCTTTCATTTTATTTTTCATTTATTTTTTAAAAATTTTAGTGGTTGCTTTTATTAACTTTTGGCATATTGTCCTTTTAGGCCAAGCTCACCAATCATTAATTAATTAATTATTGTGCAGAGATAAGTGCAAATACCCGGCTCCAAATTACTGTCCATATGATCCAATTGGAGTTGATTTATTTGTTTGCCCCCGAAAGATACATCATATTGCTCAACACCTTGAACTTCCTTGCGGAAAAACACACAAGGTTCCATCGCTACTGATTGTTAATGTACAGGTATTTCCTTGTCGTTAGTGACAGGTATTTCTTTTTTATTAATTATATTCTCTCATTAGCTTCTAATTAAGTGAGACTTATTTCTGAAAAGTGAAAATTAATGAATATTCTTCTGGCAGCTGCCTACTAATCCTACTTCGCTCTTCCTTGGAGATACCGATGGAGAAGGCATGAGTCTTGTATTATATTTCAATGTATCGGATAATTTTGACAAGGAAATTTCTTCACAATTTCAGGACAGTATCAAGGTACTTGAAATTAATTCAGTCTCTGATTTTTTAATTAATTTTCATTCTCTTATAAACTTTAGTTAACAACCATAGCTGATATCCTCCACAGAGATTCATCATTGATGAGATGGAAACGGTGAAGGGTTTTGCGAAAGATTCTGTAGTTCCTTTCAGAGAAAGATTAAAAATCATAGCTGGGGTGGTTAACCCAGATGATCTCCGCTTGAATTCTGCAGAAAAGAAGCTTTTACATGCTTATAATTATAAACCAGTGCTTTCACGGCCTCAACATTCTTTTTACAGGGTAAGTAAAATCTTTTAATGAAATTGCAGGGAAAAGATCTTTAATTGTTCAAGGGAATTAAACAGTTAATTTCGAAATAATATTCCTCGGTAATAATGCTAGATTTCCCAAAGTAGATTATGTGAGAATGGTTAAAGGCCTTGCCTATGATGTTTAGAGCTTAAAAATTATCATTTAAACTTCGTATTGTACTAATTAGTAGTTTTCGACATAGCAACAAAGATGAACTGACGATGCTTCTAATTACCAGGGACATAATTACTTTGAGATTGACCTGGACATACACCGGTTCAGCTACATCTCCAGGAAAGGACTTGAAGCATTCCGCGAACGGCTGAAACACGGAATACTGGACCTTGGTTTGACCATTCAGGTATATATATAAATATATCGGGTGACATCTAAATTAAGAATCAGCACTTAAAAAAATAAAAATAAAAGAGCATGAAGTTGTGAATGAGCTGACCTGCTTTTTCTCTTCCACAATGCTGGCAGGCACAAAAGCCAGAGGAGCTGCCGGAGAAAGTTTTGTGCTGTGTGCGATTAAGTAAAATTGATTTTGTAAATCAAGGCCAAATACCTAGAATTTTAGTAGACAATGATGATCATAAATTTTGATGGGAACCTGACGAGTGATACATATAAAAAGAGAGTAGACACCAACTTCAGCTACAAAAGAGTCAACGAACATGTAATTTTTGCTTCAGTATTCTGATTTCTTTGACTGGGAAAGGAAAAAGAATACGAACAAAGAAAAATAAGTGATCTTGGATTGCATTTTGCATTTTTCTTTTGTTATGTGTATGCTACCTTTGCTCATCCCATTTGGAAAAATGTTGGTTCTAAAAAATGGACCTCCTCCCTCGGTACCAAAATTTTTGCAACCATTGCGACACGAATTATAAGATGTATAAAAAATATATTTTTATTATACACCGTATTTGAATTATAACTAAAATAAAGCATACAAATATATTTAAATGAAAAAAACTGAAATAAAAACTGAAATATTTTAATATAATTTCTATACATTTTAAAATATGTATTACACAATTGTAAAAATGTGTTCTAAATTTTTTGAGACGGATGTAGCACGATGATAATAAGAGATAACACAATAACCCATAATTATAAATTTTGTTTTTTAATTATGAGTTACACACAAACACAAAAAAAAAAAAAAATAAATAAAATTAACCATATAAATTTTCAAATAATATAAAATTTTGCATCAAAAAAATTAACTATTTTTAATTTTAGAGGGAGGTATATATGGAGGCGGCTAATCCTTTTTTACCGTTTTTTCTCTTTCACATGTCGACATTAGGTTCGTCGTTCAGAGGCTTCTCTGCTTTCTAAAGGCTTCTCTGATAGGGGCTTACCTAATTTCCTCCTTACAGAATTCTGTTATTAGACGTATAGATACTTTAGCTGTTATTTTTAGTATTCTTTGCGCAGAATTTATTTGTCACGTATTAATTCCAAGCGAGGCCCAATCGGAGAAATCAGGTAAAGTTAGAAGCTTTATTTTATTTTTATTTTTCTTTTTTCTCCTCTTATTATTCATCATATAAGAAGAAAGAAACATGTGTATGTTACATTACTATATGTTTCGTCTCTTCCTTCTTTATTTTAGTAAACACCATATTGATTTTTACATTGACAATAATGATGATGGTGATGATTTAGATTATTTTGATTCTAATCATGCAGAAGAAAATGAAAATATGGACGCTAATATGAACATATAGACACAAGCAGAGAGAAACAAATCAGAAGAAGTAGATGGGAGATAAGAAATGAAGAGAGAAACAAAACAGATGGAGATAAGAAGTGAACACTAAAACAACTCAAAGGCTGATCAGTTGAAAATCCAGAAGAAAACAAACTTCTAAAAAGAAGAAGATTCTCATTTTAATAATTTCGGACTTAGTAAAACTTTATTTGAATTCCGAACAGTCCTCATAGGCAGGCCTCCTTCCTCTAGGATGGGCTTTCTCTCCATCATTGTAAAAATCCCTCTTTGTAATATATTGTATTCTGAAGTTTGAAGCTGAAATAAGAAGAGACTTTAATGGATTCTCTATGGAAGTTTTGTTATCTCTAAAGACTTACAACTTTTATATTACTTTATTACTATTCTGTTATTGTTCTTGTTAATCTGTTAGTGGTTTGTTAATTTAATATATAGATCGATCCTATATATATATATATATATTTTATATATCAAGTTGGTGACTATGTTGAATACATATAAGATTCTTAAGCACAGAAGTACTGATATTGAGGATGAATCTGAAAAGTTAAAAGTTATTCAGGTCAGACCTAGTTTGCTTGAGAAGACATCTCAGTTTAAGCATGATCTACCTGAGATCAGTCTCACTTAGTAAATAGTGGAACAAGAGAAGACAATGATTGAGTGCTTGTTTGACCTTGATGTCAGTTCGCGAACTGGCCAAGGGATTGAAATACACCAAGCCTGTTGTAAAGGGATGGAAGCCACCTTTGAAGATAAGAAGAATGTCAAAGGAGACTTGTAACAGTATCCCAAAAAAATGCAATATTACAGTTGATAGAGAGGATATTCGCCCTCCCATTAAAAAATTCAGAGATATGAGATTTTTGGATCCTATCTTAAACAATCTGAAAGTCAAGGTGATTTTGCAACCGACGCCTATCCAAGTTCAAGGCCTTCCGGTTAGTCTTTCGGGAAAGGATATGATTGGTATAGCATCCACTGGCTCAGGAAAGACACTCATGTTTGTGTTGCCAATTGGTCCTGAGAAGGGCCGTTTGGCTTTTCTATACCCATGGAGGGAGCTAGCTAGGCAGACTTATGAGATTGTAGAGCAGTTTTTGGAGTCAATGAAGGAACGTGGTTATCCAAAATTAAGGCCTTAGTATTGGCGGGTTTGATAAGTGGTCATAGATGGAAGTCGTGAGAAAAAGTGTACACGTTGTTGTTGCTACACCTGGGAGATTGAAAGTGTACGTGACATTGGATGAGGCTGACAGGCTGGTTGATTTGGGCTTTGAAGATGACATTAAAGGAGGTTTTCGACAGCTTCAAAAGTCTAAGGCAGACTTTGTTATTCCCCGCCACCATGCCTCCCAATAGCCATAGTGAAGCCTGTAACTGTTAATGTGGGACGAGATGGTGCCGTAAATCTTGATGTGATTCAAAACGTTCAGTACGTAAAACAAGAGGAAAAAGAAAAATTGAAGTGTCTTCTCGAATACCTAGAAGAAACTGCTCTTCCCTTGCTAATAATTAGCTACTACGTTTATAAGCAAGAATCAAACTGAGACGGCACTTCTTGATTTGAAGCATCTTTTGAGCATCCCTCTTAGCTGGCACAACTTATTTATCCTATGGACAATTTAGATGCTATAAATGATTAATACTCTCTCCATTTCATATTAAATGTAATAATTTAAATAATATTAATACTCTCTCCATTTTATATTAAATGTAATAATTTAATTTTTTTACAAAATTAAAAAAATGTATTTGATCACAAATAAATTATTTAAATTGTATTTAATAATATTATAATTTAAATAATAAAATACTAATTAAAGTGACCGAATGTAGTATTAATATTATAATTTTAAATAATTGAATAATAAATTATAATATTAAAATAATAAATAAAATAATAAATTATATTTAATAAAAAATAATTTAAATAATTATTTTTAATTTTAAAAAAAAATTAAATATTATAATTATTTTAGAACGCAAAAACGAAAGTGTTACGTTTATTATAGGAGTAGCTTGGACCAGCTTTATTAATCCTAAAATTCACGTCACGCTCCGGATAGACCAGATTCTGTATTCAGACCTTACCACCTTTACAAAACACGAACGGCACTTTTTCGCCCTACGTCGTATGCCTTAAAATCTCTATCCGATCTAACCCAGGTCTGTTCTGATTTATCCCCTCAATCTTCAATCCAATTCTTCTTTCTTTTAGATCTATTCATTCTCGATCGATCGATCTGTCATTTGTTTTTCTCCGTTAATTTTACAAGTTTCTAGGTTAGGGTTTCAGATCTTCACCATTTTATATCGATCGATCCATCTGTAGCTGTGTTCTAATTTTATATCAATTCATTCTCCTCTATCGATTTATTGAAAAAAGCTGGGATTTTTTTGACGCTTGTTAATTTTTGGGTTTTCTGCTTTCGATTGTAGGAA
>JAUMHB010056459.1:0-13974 GCA_032359685.1 Pittosporum tobira
AATTAACCCAATTAACTTTGCAATTTAGTCAATTGCATATTTTAAAAATTATTTAATAATATATAACAAATATATAAATTATTATTAAAAAAAAATTAAATTTTTTTTATATCTAATCCAAATAACACCATGCGTTTGAACTAATTCATACCAAAAATGCAACCATGAGTTGCGAGCAAGTGACCATGATGCTTAAATGGGAAATCATCACGGGAGGGCTATTGTTAATTACCACTTACCAGTACTCTCTCTATACATAACATTCACCCTGCAAATCAATCACATGGTTGAAAATAATATACATTTATTATTATTAGTAGCAAATATATATTTTTTAAGTAAGAGATATCTATTATTAATAGTAATAGACATAATATCAATTACTATTAGTAGCGGACATAATATCAGTTATTATTAGTAGCGGATGTAGATCTGTTATAAAAAAATATGTTCTTTATTAATAGTAGCAGATGTAATAAATATTGAATGTTGAAATTTATACCTGGACGTTGAATGTTATATTAGACGAAACAATGTTTCTATCAGATTTTGTCTTGAATGTGACTTATATATATATAATATTCCAACTCTAATATCTATTTCAATAAATAGTCTTATTCTTTAAAATTTCATTCTATGAAATAATATTATTATTCAATTTATAAAATGATGGAACTTCAGCTTCGGGATAGGATTTAACCAGCGGCTTTAAATTACATATTAGGGTAAGCAGGTTTTTCAGTTAAATTAATAAAAATCCAGCAAGTGGAAATGTGTCTGGATTATACTGACATACTCCTTATGTCCTACAATTTCTATAACATATTATGATAGTTATATAATATAAATTTTAAAATAAATAAAAAATATATTTACATTATATTTAAATTTATAATTAACTAAAATATTTTTTATTTATTTTAAAATTAGTGTTCTGTAACGGTAAAAATGATATTAGAAAAAAATATGTGTTACGATTCAGCCGAGTTCAAATCTATTATCTAAAATTTAATCTAATGATTATATTACATTTAAATTATAAAATTTATATTTATTTTTTATAATTAATAAATTTAAATATAATACAATTATTAAATTAAATTTGAAACAAATGATACAAAAGGGAGACATCACATTTCGACTACTATTCAGCCTGCCCGCGATTTGGTTTAGAAAACAGGATTTACTGTCGGCCACTACTGGAATGCATGTGGGAATAATAGATAAAAGGAGAATAGTCAACAGACGTATTGGAAGGTTTAAAGAATTTCAAAATGTGGTCAAAATTTTAAAAGACATTTGTTGTTTATTATTATTGCTCCTCTTAAATCACACGGTTACATTTCGATGTTCAATCTTCCGTATATAGAATTATTCTTATCAGAATTGTTCTTATTGTTCTTCAACTTCAACTTCAACGTTTATACATTACTAATACTTTTGTAGTAAACCAAAAAAACATTATAAATTTGACGCAAATACCAATGGACTTTAACTTAAAAAACTGAAAAGTTGATTTTTAAAGTATCACTTTGAGAAACTATAAATATATAGACAAGACTCCTATAACCAGCACCAATCAAACACATTATCACATTCTTTCTTTTCCAACAACCCAAAAAAAAAAACAAAAAAACTAGGGCTTTCAAGAAGTTATAAAAAGAAAAGAAAAAAAAAAAAAAAAAAAACTCCACAATGCATCGATCACGAGCCATGAACATGTTGCAACGCCAAATTATTAGCCATAGAAAGCCAACCGAAATGGCTGATAGCTTTGTAAATCCATTATTGCCACCCTCAAACCAACTAATTAACCCGGCTGCACGGGGAGTTTGTGATGTCTTCATTAATCATAGAGGTGTAGACACCAAGCGGACCATGGCTTCGCTGCTATATGATCATCTTCTCCGGCTAGGGGTCCGCCCTTTCTTAGATAACAAGAACATGAAGCCTGGAGATAAGCTGTTTGAGAAGATTAATGGTGGAATAATGGGGTGTAAGGTGGGAGTTTTGGTCTTTTCGCCCACTTATTGCAAATCATACTTCTGCCTTCATGAACTGGCTCTCTTCATGGAGACTAAGAAGAAGGTCATTCCTATCTTTTACGACGTAAAACCATCGGAGCTCCGGGTTGTGGACAATGGAAGTTGTTCACCAACGGAGCTCCAGAGGTTCAACTCTGCGCTTGAAGAGGCTAAGTACACTGTAGGTCTCGCGTTCGACTCCTCGAAAGGGTATGATATATAAACCTGCATCTCTAACTGAGAGTATTAATTATGCATATTAATTAATTACCCTTTGGAAAAAATATATAGTGACACAATATATGCTTTGAATCTGCCCCCCATGGGAACTAAACATTTAAGTCTTAGCTTTCATTTACTAGCTATAAATATAATACTCCATGAAGGGCAAATACTTTATCTCAATGTTAGTGTACTTGCTAGCTAATACACCCTCCGTCTCAGCTGAATCGTAACACTTTGACTTTTTGTGGAGTTTAAAAAATTTATTTGATATTATAATTTTAAAAAGAGAATAGTGATTGAAATAATAATATTATAATTTTAAAAAATAGAATAGTGATTGGAGTAGTGTGGTATATGATTGATATTATAGTTTTAAATAGGAGAATAATGATTGAAGTGGTGGACTATATTTGATAAGCTAAGAATAATTTATACAATTAACATTATTAAAATTTTCAAATTGGATATGTTGCAATAATGTGAAAAGTAAAAAAAAAAAAAAAACAAATATTGCAATATAAATGGGACATATGAAGTAGTACATAAAACATTATTGTTGAGTTTAAATGGGAAAGCGCGCAACTTCCCTTAAAATGCACTGTCCCGAAAATATGACACGTTTTGAATTTTGTTGTGTTAGGTGTGCATGAGTGTTTTAGATTATATATATATATGACACGTAGCTGAATAAGTATTTATATAGAGTAAAAACATAAAAAATGAGTAAATAAATAAATTATGCATACGTACTCTGATCGAATAAATGTTTAATTAGCTTTTTTATAATTATTTATTTATATATTAATTATTATGTTCACAGAAACTGGTCCGATGTTGTGACAAATGCTGCCGATATAGTGGTTGAGAGCTTGATAGAGATTGAAGATGAAGAGAGATACATGCAGTATCAAAGTACTGATCAGCTCTCTTCTGATAATAAGTTATTGGTTTAGTACGAATGTGGCTGTGATAAATCAACTACGTCAGTTTAAATTTGCTGTTTTCATTTCTATGATTTCAATCCGTCACAAATAAAAACATACGGAGTAAATATGTTTATTACTTAGTTTTTTCTGGGCTAGATGATGACATGTACACACTACATATTATTGTTCGTTTTTATCGATCTCTGAATTCACTCATCTGTAACATGGATGGTTGTTATTGATTGATTCTTTTTATGATGTATATGCTTCAGCTGGCTTGTAGAAACACACAAATTTTGTTCTTTGATTTATCTCCTGTACTTATTAATAAAGGGAAGGTTATTCTTAATTGTTGACAAGTACGTACATGGTTTTACATGTTTATACAAATGGATTACATGAGAGAGAAAAGATGACTTGAGTGTGTAGGGAGGTTTTTGATTGTGGAGCTCAAAAGAGAAAAGTTAAAAGAAAAGAAGGTAAATTAGAACTATCATTGTAATTTATTGTTTTAAAAATAAAATATATTTTTTAATTTTGGAACGGAGTAGAAAAAAATAATTATCTCTAACTTTGAAACATATTGAGTAGTAGACATATACAAATTTCTTCGTTCCAAATTAATTGTAACACTTCTTTTAGTCGTCTCATAATTATTAATTGTAACGTTTCCATGTTAAGAAAGTTTGATAAAGTAGATTATATAATTTATCCTTACATTGTCGTATATGATTTACTACTTCAACAACTACTCAAATATTATGGTTCACCACTTTAACCACAAATTTACTATCTAAAACTATATACTAATCACTATTTCAAAACTAGTTCATTATCTAAAACTATAATATTATAAGAGTAATTTAAACAATTCATTCGTAATCAAACACATTTTTTATAATCCATAAAAAGTTAATTGTTACAATAAATTAAATTGAAACAAATGAAATATATATAATTCAAGACTCGTGTCCCGACCTTTATTGATTCATTGTTAGAAAAATAATATGAAACCTACCATTTCAACAACATGAAAATGATAAATACACTGATAATTTTATCACGCGTATTTTATTTGTAACAATTTACTTGATAACCAATCAAAAAATACTCTCTTCTTTTCGAAAAAGATGAATAAAGTGAGTAAAATACGCAAATTAAGAAAATTAACTTTTTAGGAGAGAGAATATTTTTTTGACAAAATTGTACTTACAAATGTATTTTATAATGATAGAGAGAGAGAGAAAAAGAGAATTTTGATGTAATATAGAGTGAGGATAAAAAAAATAATTATAAATTAAAAATGATAAATTAAATTATTTTTTTTGAGATAATAAAAAAAGTATCTGAAATTATTTTTTTTAGAACAAATGGAGGAGGGAGTATATTCTTTTACAAATTACAAGTAGTAAAATTTAAAACGTAAACATCAACTCTTGGAACATTTTATTGAGCAATTTCTAGTCCCACGGTTGGTTGTAAAATTTGACCGTACATACAGGCCGCCAACCAAGAAGCCCATTTTCCGTTTGGGCCAGCTGCAGCCACATTCATAAAATACACTTCTAAATTTCAAATATATAATCACATTCCACACTAACAATAATAAATTAATACTATTAAAGAGACCCGAGAAGAAATAAATGTCCGCCATACAATTATATTTCTAGTTTTTCAACCGTTGATTCATTCATACACAAAAATAATAAAATATAAAACAAGAAATTTCATTATTTACGTACACGTAGTAGTCATGGAAAGGAGACTTTTTTTTTTTTTTTTTTTTTTTTTTTTTTTTTTTTTTTTTTTTTTTTTTATCGTACAAGGTGGGGGATATAAGAATGAAGGGGTAGAAAGAAAGCTAGCTAGCTACTACATAGTATTAGAAAGGTTCAACTACAGATATTTCGACATAATTCTCCCTCTCTTACTTTCCATCATTCAGCCGCTTGGGAAAATGTTTCACCGAATAAACACCAAAATACTCACACGTTTAGAGAAATAGAGGGAAATTAATGGGAACTCTTCCTAACAATTTCCCGCCTAAACTCATGTTGGAACAATTACGGAAAACCTTGATTTAATAATAACATAATAATTTTGATAAAATAATATTCATAAAAACTTAAATTTTTTCTTATATTTTAGTATTGATGATGAATTAATTTATTTCGTTTATTTTTTAGACTAGTCTAATAGTTTAGTGTAAATAAACTTTATATTTAATTAATTTTTAAGTTAATATAAAATTTATTTAAACTAAATTACTGAATTAATCTAAATAAACTTTATATTTAATTAATCATCCTGTAGAGGGCATCCCCCTATGGCTTCCACCATTTCTCCGCCGTGTCTCTCATCATGTAAACAAACTGCCAATTGTCCCACCGCAGCTATTACTATCTCTGCTACCAAGGTCAACATTCCTATTTCTTAATTAATGACGAGTTACATAAGGAAATGACACCTGTAGGTCAAAATAATTTAAGAAGAATTAAAGTGTAAAAATATAGTAAATAGCTAGTTATAATAATTGTGTACAGATATTTTTAATGTTGTTAATTTATTATTCAATTTCCTTATATATATGTACCGGACAACTCTTATAACGAAATAATAAAAACAATTATTCTTATAATTCTTCTCTCTAGAATATTTCTCTTTCTAAATTCTCACAATTAATTTCTCTTTCTAAATTCTCACAATTAATTTCTCTTTCTCTACCTATTTTGTTCTCCGGTGGTTACCTCTTCAATTAATTTTGCACTTCTTGATTAATGAGTTGCTTCTCTCTCTCTCTCTCACTCTCTCTCTCGAGTGTATGTATATGCACGCGTACTTAATAATTTAATGAGCCAAGGCGACAAAACCAGAGCCAACTGCCAGTCTCACCTTACAGTCTTCCGTCTTATCCTGCTATAATTTCGGCCACGAGTCTTATGGTCAGGGCACTTACTTGCCATATGCTAGGTTCAATTCTAAAGTCTCTAAACTTTCAAGTTTGACACCTGGCCAAGAAACATTCGAACTTTTCACAGATTTGTCATGCTTATCCATATGTTGATTGATGGTCACGGCATGGTGGTTGAGTGTCCACCTTGGAAAATGTTGGATTTTTATTGTAGTAAATATTAAAATAAAAAAATAAAAATTTAACTAATTATTTATTTTATTTAAATCCTATTTTTCTTATTTTTTAAATTCTATTTTAGTTAATTTTTTTCTTGTCAAAAACAAAACCACGTTCCAAAATTTATAACATGATATATTCTCCTTCTTCGGTTGCAACTTCTTATATAATTCTTCTTTTATAAAGTAATTTAATTCTTCTTCTATAAAGTAATTGATTCTATTCAAAAATAGTACCAATTTTTTAAGGGTTTTATCAATTACTTTTTTCTCATTAAACAAAAACGTTATTTTATGTGATTTGGATATCAATCTTTATTAAGTTCATATTGGAGCAATCGTTATTGATTTATATGTTATTCGTGCACAGTAGGAAAATCACAAATTGGATGTTGTATCAGTAAATAACTGTCATTTAAATCTCGCATGAAAAGGGACAATAAGTTTCTTATGACAATGTTCTCACACCCCTCACCCAAACTATTTCTTATCTCTAATTTATTGTTTATATTTATATTAATTATTAATTTTGTGATATATGGTTTTAAGTGTTAAATTTGTTTCAATTAATTTATGATCTAAACTTGTATTTGCCTTATTTAAAACGGTGAAAATGACTAGTTCTTGATATAATTTATTTTAAAATAATTTAAAATTTATTTATTAATTAAAATAAGTTATAAGTTGTGAAAAAATATTTATTTGCTAGTTTTTTAAATTAAGCTGAAAATTCTGTTATAGTTAACTTATAATTTTTTTAATTTTTACTAAAACAAGTATTTTAAAAATAAGCTATAGTCTAACGTAATAAGCTTTTCCAAAAAAGGCCTAGGTCTATTTGGAATTATATTATTTCTTCCATTCCAAATTAATTATAATATTTGACTTTCAAGTATTTCGTATAAAGAATGTGCTTGATTATAGAAAGATGGTTTAAATTGTCCTTAGAATATTATAGTTTTAGATACTAAAATAATGATATGAAATAACGTGACATAATGTTATAATAGTAGTTGAAGTAGTAAATCATATTTGATAACAATAATATTGTGTGCACTAACAAAGTGTGGACAAATTGACGTGTTACATAATAATTAATTATAATGACAAGCTTATTATATGTATAGACAAACATACATTAATTACAATATGAAATATCAATTTGTGCATATTTTGGTGTATGTTAACATGTATAACATTATTCATAAATAAAAGTAAATAAGATAATTTATTTATTAAATATTTTTAAAATAAAAATATTTCAAAAATTGTAAGACATTCCAAAAATAAAAAGTGTTAACAATATTTTTTGAACTAAGCGCGTATTAGGTTTAGTACTATAATTCAAAACTTACGTCCCGATTTTCCTTTTTCTTTTTTCTTCTTGAAAGTAGTCAAAATCGACCGAAGAGAACATTTTCCGACCAAAAGAAGAAAAATTAAATAAATAAAAATCAGACTCTTAGGCCTACTCAGCTAGACCATGAGCCACCAAATTCAGGCAGCGGTATTGATTCATCGTTACAAAAGAAAAAGGGGCCCAACATTTATTCCCCACTTGGCACTGCTTGTGAAGTTGACCATATAGTGGGCCTCCGAGTCTATAAAAGTCCAAAGAAGCCCATTTTCTCTTGGGCATATAATCAAATATTCAAATCACAACATTTACTTACATATGCAGCACATTCCTCCACCCCTACTTCAGTTTTTCATTGAAATGAAATCATTAGATATATTTTGAAATAAGCAAAATATTTGAAGAAGTCATATTATACTCCTTTAAATTTCTAATACATAATTACATGCCACCAACAATAACAAAGCAATCAAAGAGACGTAAGAATAAATGATTATCCATCATATTATATTTGTGGTTTCGCAGCCATTGATTCTGATACTTTTACATAATTTGTTAGAAATGAACTTCCCACTGTTGTTACTTCTTTATCATTCAGGCTGTTGTTGGTCAGGAAATGTTCATACCATTTAACAGAAAGCTTTGGAATCCGTTCTAGGGTTTTGGGATTGACATAGTAAAGTCCGAACTTTATGTCGTAGCCATTTACCCATTCAAAGTCATTCATCAATGTCCACACAAAATAACCACGTACATCAGCCCCATTCCTGTCATTTTCTGGCAGAGTTAGTAACTTTAGTTTTGTTGGAAAAAAATAAAAAAAGCATGTGTTTAACAGACAGCAAATACAGGTATGCTTACCTTATTGCTTGGGCCAAAGAAGCGAGATATGCTTTGTGATATTCGATCCGCTTGACATCATTCAGTTGATCTTGTACCCCCTGATGCAGCGGTGAAGAATATCCTAGAGTGAAGCTCACAGGGTTAGTGTTAGCAAATATAGAAAATTCTTCTTAAGAGTACTATTCTGGAATAAGCTTGGCCCCAATATGATTCTTTCAAGGTCTAATTTATTTGTCCCTCCCCTTGGGATTTCCTAACCAGAGTTTCATTCGCTATATATGCAATACTGTTCTAGTAATACTCTACTTGTCATATGTTCACATAGATCTTGCAATCATTTCTTAAGAATAAGTAGACTATGGATAGATAGTTCAAAAGATAAATATAGTTGAATACTATTAATTTCAAATTTTATATTATTTTTAAAAATCCTTTTCAGGGAAGTAATGAGACAACGACTGCAGTTGGTTTGCGGTCACCATCTCCAGACAATAAGATATTTTCTGAAAGCTTTGAGCAATCTTTCAATCTCCATTTTTCAATCATACACATGTCGTTAAGTCTACCATGATAATCCATTACGTAACAAAATTTAAGTTCAATCCGTATTTTCAGATATAGATTTGTAAGGTAAATTTCTTGTGTGAGGCACACATACATGTAAAGACACCCAAATATATATAGAGAGAGATATATGTCAAGAGGATAGTTTTAACAGAATAAAAATATAATGGAGTCATTTACTCACCATTTTCAGTGATGTACATAGGCTTGTTATGGTATCTCTTCTTAACATAGTTTATGATCTTCCCCATGCCATTTGGAACAACGAAAAATCTGTCCATTCCAGTCTGTAGGAAATAAGGAAATCAATTTTAGTATTTTGCAAATTGACTTCAAAAGGTCAAATGGCTTTTTTTTTAATTCATAATTTTTTATAATTTTTTTATGGGACAGAAGGAGCAACAATTTAAGATCAGGATCATATTCCCATACTGGATCACCAATTGGAACACCATTTCGCTCTCCTGTAGTGTAAACAAAACCTTTGATTGCACGATCACCTCCTAAAAGGCAAGGACAATTGGTGCAGTCTTTGGCATATAGGCTTGAATAATGATTAACTCCAATAAAGTCAATACTGCCATTTATACTCTTAGTTTCCTCTGGAGAGAACTGTGGTAATTCACTCCCATGATAACGACGCATTTCTGAAGGGTAATCTCCAAATATCAAGGGATCCAAGCCCCTATTCAGCAAGAAATGTGCCAAATCAAAAGCAGGTTGAGGCATTTTTGTTATCGAATTTGGCAATTACAATGTTCATAGCTCTACTAATACTCCCATTAAAAAGAACACTCCTATTTTATATAGCTTATCTAAGAGAAATATAAACCAGATTTAATGAGTTTAGCTATGTTGTACTATGATCAATACAACTGTAAGTACAGCCAAGAACTTACCAGGCAACATTGAAAGCCAAAGCCCTGTTTGCAGCCTCCTGATCAAGCTTAGCATCTGTCAATGGTTCATACATGAACATGTGAATAACAGTTCCGATAACTCCACACTGTTTTGGCTGCACAACCATATTACATAATTAAAGATCGAACAAAACCCAAATTCTAGAAATCATGAAAAATACAACAATGTAAAGTTCAAGGCTAGTTGATTGCCTGAAACTGCTCCTTGTATAGTTTGGCAGCCTTGCCATGAGCCAATAGCATGTTGTGCATCGCAATGAGAGGCTCCACATCTGAATTGCCAACAGAACAGTTTCCAAAAGGCATTGAACACCGAGCTGGTGGATACAACCCCCACACATAAGCCATTTCTGCGAACAAGTTTGGTTCATTGATTGTAGCCCAGTGCTTCACTCGATCACCGAAATATTTAAAACAGATTTCTGCAAAGTGAACATAATCCTCCCTACAGAAAGAAAATAATAATTACAGCTAAATGTGATCATTATGTAATAATTTGAAAATATTCAACAATTTACTCCCTCCGTTCCAGAATATACGAGCATTTTGCTAAAAAGTTAAATACTAAGAAAAATATCTATCCTTTTAAATCAAAAATTGACACAAAATACTACTTATAGACTATTCACATGGGTTTTTATTTATATTCATTTTTCGACATTTCATAACAACTGCTGTTTAGAAAAATTATAAAAGAAAATAAGTTTCAATAATCACACACAAAGATTGCATAATGAGAGATAATTTGAAAAGTCATAAGCGATTTTAGAAAGATTTTTGGGATAGATCGTGTAAAGGAAGGGGCGTGTGAAAATAATTGAATCTGGAGTAAAGGTCGTGTTCCAAAATTCATTTTGCTCTTATATTTTGGAACAAAAAGAAAAATCATTTTGTTCTTATATTTTTGGAACAGTGGAAAGGGGCTGAAAAGTGTTCATACTGCATTAGAGGACTGAGCCAAGCCCCATATCTATCCTCGAGTTCCTGTGGGAGGTCATGATGGTGGATGGTCACGAATGGCTTAATCCCTACCATATATTCATATACCATGTCATTATCTTCTGAAGGCATAAAAATAGGATAACAATTAAATGTTGTATTGTACCTTTAAGTAAGAGAATGTCTATGATTTTATTGTAAAACATGATCCCTTTTGGATTAACTTCACCAAATCTTCCTCCTGGTAGAAACATAAACATGTTCAACCAATTGAACAAGAAGATAAACACGATTAAGATCACAATTCACACACGAGCTACGTATAGCTAAACAAAAACATACTTGGTAAAACTCTTGCCCAGGAAATCGAGAATCTGTATGCATCAACTCCAAGAGAGTGCAGCATCTCAATGTCTTCCTGTAATGATTGTATAAAGGAAAAAGAAGAGATAGAAATTAGAAATTAATATTGCTTCAGTTTCCCCTTTTCACTTTCTTGAATTAAGAAAGCAAATCCTCCGTCTTTTGCCCATTCTAAAAAGAAGTAATGCTAGGAATTCCAAATGGCTCATAGATTTTTCCCCAAAATACATATCATTATTACATTAGATGCTTCATATTTACAATGGTTACAACTACACGTGTATTTGTTGCCCAAATTTGAGATACTGAATCATGTGAGACAACTAGCATTACTTTTTAGAGGTTATGCTGAAGAAGAGTCAACAATAGTTAAAATAAAACTACCTTAATTCCAAAAAAGGAGCCCCATTACAGACTTGTTAAAGTCAATTTGTTTCAGTTCTAAGCTCAAAATTAATATGAAGTCAACTGATTTAACCAAATACCGTAAACTATCAAAAACTATGCTACCAATTACAAGATTGCCAATAATCTTAAATAAAGTCATCTCAATTTCAAAATTAAGATTTCGCAAATTGATTACCAAAAATCAAAATGAGACTCGTGAAAATAGAGTAGTTTATACTCCCTCTTTCCATATTAAGAGAGCAATTGGAAAGGAGGTCGTATTTCAATGTAAAGTTAACATGAAGTACCAGGTACTGATGATAATGGTCATCACAAATATCTCCAACATCCCCATTTTGAATGCTGCCTGCAAGAATTCCAAACAACAAACTTGTACAAATGATCATCAAAACAGGATAAAATTGGGGTATGTAGATCAATCATTATTACCGTTTAGACGACAAAAAACATCCCAGTTACTGAGGCTTTTCCCGTCTTCAAGATATGCTCCTTCAATCTACAAAGTCGATCACTGAAAAATATCCAGCATGGAGGATAATTAACAAGTATGAAGAACTTACTTGATATGCAGAAGTGGCTGCTCCAAACAGAAACCCAGCTGGAAAATCTGATCTTTTAATTTCTTCTTCTTGGTTTTCTCCGGCAAAACACTGAGCAGAATGATAAAGTCGGCAGATAGTGAAAAGAAAGAAGATTTGAAAGCAGATGCGGGTAGCAGCGGTGACTTCCATTTTGGACTTTCTTGCTTGTACCTACTTTAGTTTTATACTCGGAGACATGTATTTTTATCCATATTAGGAAAGTACCACGCGTTCCACTCATGGTAATTATAATAATTTCTTAATTTAAAATTTTAAAAATAATTTTAAATAAATATTTTAATAATTTATGATTCATATTTTATATAATATTATTAAGTTATATAAAATTCTAAATATTTATTTTTAAATTTAAATTTTAGTTATGTAAAAGTGGGAGAAAAAAAAGAATAAAAAAGAGATTCATTTTATATAATGAAAGAAATTAGAAAGAAAAATAATATAAAAAAAAAAGAGAAAAATAAATAAATAAAAGACATTTAAGTATCTTATGTTATTATTAATACTATTAATTAAATTTGTTGGTTGAGAAATACTTCAGCTTTAGTTTCGTATGATAAACTCATTTTAAAATGACCGAAGCAAAAAAAAAAAAAAAAAAATGTATTCATGTCAGACAAATTATTGGGTTATTATGCTACATCTGATGAGCAAAACAATTAGGGCCCATGTCTTATTATGGTTGGGATTTTCCATGTCATTTTTATTTATTTTTTTAAATTTAAGATAATATAGTTTTCCCGTAAAAACTGTTAAAATGGCAACGGATTACAGAGTTTCTGTTTAATGAGGCCTAATTATGTGTTTGCACACCTAAAGATGCATCTTTGTAAGAAAATTGTTGAGCGTAGCAAATGGGATTAAAGTAACTGCAAGAATATTTGGACTACTTTCATTACATGGCATCCTCCTGTCACATGGCCGCGCTTGACTTCCAAATTCCAATACATGAATCCATTGTCAGGAGAAATCCCAGCTTCCAGTAGACCATCGTTTTACCACTTTCTGCCAAGGAGGCAGGTTAGGCTTGTAAGTATATGATAATGTTTCTCAATACACGGCTACGACTCAATTCACCATATTGGCATCCAATCCTAATTTGTCATAACTTGTTAATCTGAACCGCAAGGAAGAACCTTAACTTTAGGATTTCAACAAATTGATCAATACAATCAAATTGACAAACATGTTATGTGCAATTTCAAACGACAAATTAGGATTTCACATACACAAGATATGATGGTAAGAAACAAGAGTAGGATTCACAACTTCATATAAGAAATTGGGAGTATATTAGACTATTAGTAGAGGCATGGAGAAGCTGTTTAGAACTGAGCTGATGCATATACTATTAGATAGTGTCCAAATTTACAGATACGTGTTAGAAGAAGGCAGCCGCGACTTCAATTCCCAAAAAAATGTTTTTTACAATGCATATAAACAATTATGTATTCACAATTTTTGAATAATAAAGTCGCCATAAATATTTAAGCAAAAAAATCAATTTTTCTAAAAAAGAGACAAAAAATTGTTCAGACGATTCGTACTTTTAGTCTTTTATGTGGAAAGATTAGCCAGAAACCATTTCTGCTAAAGAATTTGTGTGTGTGTGTGTGTGTGTATATAGTTTGTCAAAATTCGATGTAGTTTGTTTTGGAACAAGGTTGATGCAGGTGG
>JAUMHB010056470.1:0-13387 GCA_032359685.1 Pittosporum tobira
CTTTCAGGTGCAGATAACTAATAACGGGGTTATTGGGGGGATTGAACTAGAGGTCCATATGCTTAGTTGTTCCGCTGCGTACTATTTGCTAGAAGAATAAGATGTGTAGAGAGAGCTGTATAATAATTATTTGTATTTTCGGCTATATCATTTATGACTTGTGTATTTATAAGACATGGATTTAATAATAAATTGGCAACCCAAGTTGGGGTGTCGTAGGGCCCGGATTTGGGGGTGTCACAATATAGAAAATAAATAATAAGATATATTTATTAAATTGATACATCTTTGATCTTTTTTAATATTACTTTTGCTATATTTTATCTATTTCAGTTATGCGGGTATGAATTACAACTTTACATTTTTAACAATAATGACAACTATGCTTTTTATTTTTTATTTTTTTATAACTTTAAATATTTATTTGATACATGATATAATTTATGATATATTTCTATTTGCTTAGTCTTCTGGATCATATTTTAAATATTTGATAAATTTATGATATTTATAGTTAAGAGTTATTATTAATCAAATAAATAAATTAATTTATGATATTTTCATTAGTCCCCCGACGCACGACTTCTCGCTTTTCATGAATGTGTCTCCCCCCTCCGCTTATGTTTGACCCGCCTTTGACGTTGCTTGCTTCTGACTCTCTAAATTTATAATTTAAATATAATTTTAATAAAATTTTAAAATTAAATATAAATTAAAAATAACAATTTAATTATTTGAAACGTTCTCGTCAAATACGTCCATAAATTGGATTAGCGACACCCAAACATTATTACATTACATTAGAATGTGGATAATAAAATATGAAGAGGGAGAAAATATTTATAATTTGAAAATAGTACAGAAAAGGAGACAGAGTCAGAAAATGTAGACATGGAAAGAATTGGCAGGAAACTGACATTTTAAACAGTAGAATACACGGTTACGCGTTTCCTTCTTATGTGCACTTCGTGTGCCCAACGGCCAAAACCATGCTTTCCTTTCCTTTTCGTTTCTTTTCTTTTCCTTTCCTTTCCTTTCCTTTCCCACGTGATCAAAGCAAACCAATTAAAGCAATATTCTAATCGGCACAGACAATAATTTTAAGAAACTAATATTTTATTAATAATTTCACAAGAAAATTACTATAGTATAAACGAATACGAGTTTATTTAAATGTCAAATTTCATCTAGAAATATTAATTACCTTTTGATATTCTTCTTACATACTTTTTCGGTAATAATGTTATTGTTAATTCTTGAATGACAATCATAAATAATTTTAAACTTAAATTAATTTAATTATAATTAAATATGAACACAAAAATGGAGTATTTTAAGAAAATATTATCCTATTTTAAGGGGGTAAGGCATGTATATAAAATAAAAGTAAAAAGTGAAATGTGAAAATTTGAGTTTATTTTTCAAAAAATAATTTTCCATTTCTACATTTGCAAGTAATCCTAAAATATAGAGTAAATTTATTTTTAGCCCACTAAGTATAATCAATGTTTAAAATTGCACCTTATATTTTAATTTGTGTTAAATTATACATTTTAATTATGTCTTTATTTCATATTAACCTTACAATGAATATAGTTTAACGATTATGAATCATCTAAAAATACATAATATTTTAAATTGCATCTTAAATTTTTATTTTTGTTTCTTTTTGAGCCTAATAAATATATTAAATATTAAATATTTTTTTAATCAAATGATACAATATGAAATAAAAAATATAATTAAAAAAATAATTTAATACAAATAAAAATATAAAATATAAAATATTATCTATACTCGGTGCCTTAGTGGAGTCAAGATGAATTGTACTCTAAAATATAATCCTCTATATTATAAACAAATATATAGTCAAAGACTCGTCACATCAGATCACTAAAAGTTTATTCTCCCCGAAAATGTCAATAATAGACTAAGTTGTAGTAACAGTATATTTAGTAGACGTTTGGTTTGGTAGTAATATTGAAATATTATAATATTGAAATATAATAAAATATTATATTTAATAGTTTATAATATATTAAGTTTAAATTTAAAAAATTAAATTTATAGTTTAAATTAAATTTTAATAAAAATTTAAATTTAAATTTAAATTACAAATTATAATTTAAAAAATTATACCAAACAATTTTTTCTTATAATAGTATATTTAATCTTTTCTTTTTCTTTCTTACCAAGGTTTATACAGTATTAAACAGAACTGGACGGCAACATTTTAATCGTACATAGTAATGGTTTAAATACTTTTATCTATCTTAAAAATTTTATAATATTTTTTAATTAAATTTTAAGATCCATAAAAAGTACTACTCATCCCTTATGTCCCAAAATAATTACAGCATTTTTTTGACTGTGGTGTTATATGAATTTTAAGGTGCATGAAAAATATATTAGAATAGTTTATTTTTATAATATTTAAATTATAACTAAAAATACAACATATAAATATATTAAAAGGAAAAAAATTAATTATTCTAATATATTTTTGATGCACATCAAAATTCGTATCACACAACTGTAAGAAAAGTGTTGCCATTATTTTATGACGGATGGAGTACTATATCAAAATATTAAAATATTTAAAATATAATTTAAAATGTAATATATAAATATATTTAAAATTTTTTAATTAAAATAAAATATTTTAACATAATTTTTATATATTTTAAAATTTTAGGTCAGATGATTGTTCAAATATCGTAAATATTATTGGACGAAGGAAGTGTAAGATTATTGTAGTAAACCCAAGTTAAGAAGATAAGTTGATTCATTTTAATTGGCTTGCATACACTTTGGAATTGGTCCAACAGTGAATGTTCATATATAAAATGATAGAAAAAAATTAAAGTCACCTTCAATAAGTATATTATATTTTGTTTGTTAATATTTTATATTATAAATTGTAAAATGCACAACATGTTACTATTTATATAAATAATTATAATATGAGCAAATTTTAAAATTTAGTTAATTATTTGATTTTTTTTCAAAAATGTATTTTATTACATAGAATAATTCGCTCAAAATTTTTAAATTATCCAAACTAAATTTGTAATTTGGCTGAAATTAATAGTTAAATAAGGATATAAATTTTTTTATTTAAAACAATAAATTATTTAAATTAAATTTGAACAAGTTAATAATCAATTCGACTAAGTTCACTTACACTCTTTTCAAATATTAGTCTAGTACTATTGTGCCATTGTTAGTATATTATTGACAAATACGTTTGTAAAAAACAAACTTCATTTAAATTATAATTTTGTGTGTGTTTGTATATATATATATATATATATATATATATATAAATTTAAATTAAGAAAAACATCAATCTGAATTCCTTCTTGGAGTAATAGTTAATAAAAGGAGTAAAATAGAAAATGAAAATGTAAGAAAAATACAGTCAAAATCTGTTATTCCAATTGCTATTCCATATGTTGTACTAATTTAATTAAATTATTGTATTTTGAAAAATATTTAAATTAATTTTTATAATTAATAAATTTAAATATAATAAAATTATTAAATTAAATTTAGGAGAGCAAACGATATCATAAAAATAACCCTTTTGTATTTCCCAATCGGCTGCCGAAGCCCCAAAGTCCACAAATACGTGTTCCTCTTTTTCTTTTTACGTTTCTTTTGACTATTTGCAGGCTTGCAGAAAACTCTGATTTTCTCTGGCTTTCTCTTTCCTCCAGACAAAAGTTTTTTGCTTTGCTCAACCAAAATCCAAGTAGAATGCCTCCTGTCTTCACTGGGTCCTCTCATTATTATTTTTCCTTCAAATTTCCTCTCATTTCATAAAAAAGATAAAAATAAGAACTTCATAAAATATTATTCTATACAATACTCGGGCTTCTTGAGCCTCTGTGTGTTTACCAGTGTATTACAATGTCTGAAAGTGGAAAAGTTCGTTTAGTTCGTTGCCCAAAGTGTGAAAATTTGCTTCAAGAGCTGACAGATTACTCTGTTTATCAGTGTGGTGGTTGTGGGGCTGTTCTTACGGGTACCCTTCTATCATTTTCTTGAATTTCTTATTCTTCCTATGTTAATTTATGTTTGGCATCCAAGAACACTTTTTGAATGGATCAACTTACCAGAGCTTATTTTTTGTTTCAAAACTATGTTATAAGCTTTTCGTGTTATTATGTTGCTGGGTCAAAGTTGGGAATTTTATACCTTGTTTGTTTAACTTGTGTGATGTGTTGTTAATTGTTAGGGGTCAAAGTTGATATTTTTATTTATTGTGAATTTTCGCTTACAAAGTTGAATTGTTCGATTTGTTACTTGTTTGGTTTAAATGGGCTTGTGTCTGAAAAGGGTATTTTTTTTTTTTTTTGTTATTGTTCAAATTCCTACAGCAAATAATGAAGACGTTGATGGGGATATGTTTTCAGAGAAGTTAGATGAAGAAAGAATAGGAAATGTTTTGGAGAAATTTCCTAATACATCAGAGAATTTGGGATTAATGGAGGAAGGAATGAAGAATTTGAGTGATGGATCTGAAAATGATGTTAGGTTAAATGATAGTTCCAAGGGTAGGATTGAGAGGAAGGAGATTTTGGGTAATAATGATATGCATGAGAAATATAGGAATGGTTCAATGGCTAAAACGGTTAAATGGAATGTTGTGAATGAAGAGGATATGGATGAGAACATAGATGAAACAAGCAAACAATATGGGGGTTTAAATCACCAAATTGGGAATGGAAATGGGAATGGGTCGCGAAGGTCAGAACAGATAATGGACTGGAGAAGTGGTGAGACAAGTGAAATGGGACAATTTCGTAGTACCCAAAGGGCTGATGTTGGAGGTGTGAGATATTCAACTTCAAATTACTCAGAAGAGGTACCTTCAAATTATGGATTGCGATCTAAATATGATTATGTTGAATCAGCTGAATCGACGAAGAATAGGAGTGATCTTGTTGAATTAAAGAAGGTTGAAAACCTTGAAAAAGACCGAGCTGAGCTTTTAAGGAGGTTGGATGAGTTGAAGGATCAAATTACTAGAACTAATGTGGCTGAAAAACCTAAAGAAAACGTTCCTATAGATAGGAGGGTTGTTCGTCAAGATCCTTATGGTAGTTCCGAGAATTGGTATCCTGATGGTTCTTTCGGGCAGAAAAGGGTGTCAATGCAATATTCAATTCCTGATAAACATGTGGCTGGACCTTCCTATGTAGGTCATTATGCCGAGCCACTTCCATACATGAATAGTCGTGAAATGGCTATGCATGGCTTTTATCCTCCGATGCAAACTCCAAACCAAGTCCAAGGTTTTGAGAATCCTTTTAGGTCCGACATGCTATGTAGACCTCTGAACCAAGCACCTCCTCGTCCATACTTCTCCGGACATTATATGAATAATGATATGGCAAATTTTGAACGATTTTCACGTAATATTAACCCTCATCCGCTATCTTGCACTTGTTTCCATTGCTACAACAAACAGCCCCGTGTTCTTCAACCAGTTCCACCTTTGGCCTACCACGATGAAAGGTTTTTCGATGTTCCAAACAACCCGGTGTTCTACAATCATGAAAATGCCGGTGCATTTGTTCCACAAAACTATAACCCTAGATTTCCGAGCCTACCTGCACGTAATTCTTATAATCCTCAAGGGTTTAATTGGCAACGTCCTTCAAGGGTGGTGTTATCCACTGGTGGACGTCGGTACCACCCCATTGCCAGTGGTGCTCCATTCATTGCTTGTTGCAATTGTTTTGAGTTGCTCCAACTTCCTAATAAAGTCTTACAAAATAATAAAAGGCAATGGAAAATGAGATGTGGGGCATGTTCAAAAGTCATCCTTATCGTTGTTTCCAACAAGAAACTTGTTCTTTCTCTTTATGAAGGAGCGAAGAAAATTCCTTCAAAGGCTGATGATAGCTCTAATATGGCAACTAATGAAGGTAGTTCGAATTACCATGGCAATGCAAATAGCGTGGATTTTTCGTCAGATGATTATGATAACTCGGGTTATGATTTTCAGTCAATGGATCAAAAACTAGTTTCATCATCAACAGGCCAGGGTTTGAGCTCAAATCAGTCTGCTGATATGAGGAGCCTTCAATCTACAGTTTCTTGTAGTTCCGAGGATGAGGATAGGCCGGACAATTTAATTGGGACAAGAGTGGAAGCAAGTTCTGCCGAGCTTCCGGTGGATCCTACCCCACCTCGACCACCTTCAGGTTCACCACTTCAAGATCACTTTGATTACTCAACTAAATATAGTGCAGTGAACCGGTTTGGACAGGGAAACAAAAGTGGTCGGTCTGAGCAGGAGAGAGTTATGCCGAAGAAGGTCAACTCAAGGCAAAACTCCATTAAAGATGCTGCAGTGGCGACTGAGTTGGATATATCATTGAATGAGTACTCCAACACGGGAACATCCTTAGATTCCGGGGATACGAGTAGAGAAGAAGATCAGCTGAGAGCGAAGAAAGGGAATGGATCATTCTTTGCAGGTATTATCAAGAAGAGCTTTAAAGACAAGTCTAGAGCTAGCCAAAATATTGAGCAGGAAATAGTTGATGTTACAGTTAATGGTCATCCTATACCAGATCGATTGGTTAAGAAGGCTGAAAAGCTAGCCGGACGCATCCAACCTGGACAATACTGGTAAGCATATACTGTTAAAAATACTGACTTTGTTCTCCGAAAAAAGTCACATTTGTCGATCTTTGTGAGTTCATTTTTATTAATGATAGTATAAAATGATAGCATATGCTCAAGTTCAACATCAGAAGGTTTTTAAATTTTACAAAAAAGACCCTTTTTATGGAACAGAGGTAGTAGTAAAAAATAGGTAATGAGTGGCAAATATTTTCTTGGAACATGGTTATGATTCTGTCATTATCCTTTGAGTAGTATTACTACTAAAACTTATTTGAATGTGAAGATAGATGATGATTTTTGCCGTGTATTTGGTGTTGCACTTTGGAGAAAAATAGTCCAGCGTTTATTCAAACTCAGTATATTGAATTTTATCATGAAGCACATCCTAATTCTGGTTTTCGATAAGATAGTGAACGATTTAATTAGGGTATATACCTTCATTTTCACTTCAGATATTAATGGTTTCTTCATTCCTACTTTGCACCAGGTATGATTCCCGAGCTGGATTTTGGGGTGTGATGGGTGGACCTTGTCTTGGCATAATTCCCGTAAGTTCTACCTTTCATGGACATAAAAATCTTGAAATATTAATATCCCTTAAATTGAATTTAACACTTGGTTCTTTTTTATGGCAGCCGTTTATTTTAGAATTTAATTACTCCATGCCAGAGAATTGTGCGGGTGGAGATACTGGTGTTTTCGTGAATGGGAGAGAGCTTCACCAGAAAGACCTGAAATTGCTCGGAAAAAGAGGGCTCCCAACTGATAGAGATAGATCATACATTATTGAGATCTCTGGGAGAGTCCTAGACGAAGACTCCGGTGAAGAGCTAGATAGCCTTGGCAAACTTGCCCCAACGTAAGGCTTTAAAACTCTTATGGATGATTTCCTTAGTTTAAATCTTGGATTCCTCACGTATTGTTGGTTCATAAGTTCGAATTTCTAAAAACTACTACCTCCTTTCCATAATTAGAGATGGTGATGCTGGAGAGGTTTCTTTTCAGTACCACAAAGCACCATGATGTTCTTAACTTATCATTTTATTAATTTATCATTTCATTATAAATATAGATGAAATTTTACAACATGGCTAAAAAAATTGTTCTTAAAAATACTTTTCTCATATGTGAAAATTGTAAGGGAACATCTATTTTTAAAAACCGTCATTTTTTATGGGTATCTCTAATTTTGGAACGGAGGGAGTATCACGTAAACAAATGTGCCTGTGATTTTCCCCCTGTCGCATAATCCTCAACTGCTCCCACAAATTTTTTGTATTCGCTTAAATTTCTCATTTTGTACTGCCATCACTAAATCAAACATTCATGATTTTTTGTGTTGTTTCAAATGGTACTCTTTTCGTGGAATTGAGTTTGTATTTGTATAAATACATCTAAAATAGTTTCAAGCATTAACAATAAGATATTTTGACAGCGTTGAGAAGGTGAAGCATGGATTTGGCATGAAAACTCCAAGAACATCTGCATGAATTCTGGCTTTTCAAAAACTATAAAGCTTCGACCTCCATCAGTCTCAATATTTCAAAGCTGTTGATCAAATAGTTCAGGTACATGTAAACTACCCTCTTGAAAGATGTCCTAGAGAGGAAATCTAAACAGCTTACTATGGAACCATTGGAAGATTGTTGTTACTAAGTTGTTTTATCTATCGTGAATTCTCGTTTTTTCAGACACGGCCATCAGAAGGTGTATTAGATGTGGCTTATGCTGTGTTCTGAACCTGTATATGTATATAAGGCTGTACATTTCTTCAGTCGATATGGCTAAAGTTTGTAGTTTGTAGTTTTTGTCTTGGAGTAAACTGCTATTTTTTCTGCATTTATCTGTTTTATCAATCAAACAAGGAAGACATATATTTTTAAATGGGTGCCCTTAATTTTGGGACAGGGTGACTACTATATGATCCCTCGATCGATTCCCAGAAGGCTAGAGATGAAATGGATCCATTCTGGAGTAGAATTTTTGCCTTTCTATTACTTAATTAGGCTGGTCCCAAGTAACTTCAAGCAATAAATGATATTACTTGTTTATTATAGTGGGCATAATAAAATCACTATTAGTGGATAACACGAAATGGTGGCCCAAGCAGAGAACTGAATACCAACGTCTGGACTTGCCTTTCAATATGTTTGAGATGATCTTCATCTTGTTTCGAAACTATCTTTGGTGTAGAACGATCAGTAAATTAAAGATATGCTTTCATTTAAGGGCAGCAATATGATACTAATTGTTATGAGATTTTTTTTTTCAAAATTAAAAAAAAATAATTAATGACAAGTTAAAGATATTATGTTATTTATAATATTTTAATTAAAATAAAGTTATTTATTCAAGAACAAAGGATTTGACAAATAAAATTATTTTGTTCAATGATGGGAGTAAATATGCTTAAAAAAAGAGAGAAAGGGAGAACATTCCATTAATGTAAGGATGTAGACCGGTCATCCAAAAGGAGAGAAGAGTTGGACAAATTGGTGCTGTCCATCATCACATAATTTACATTTATTTTATTTAAAGGATATAATGTAATTTTATTATTTATTCACAAAAATTGATTATATATATATAAGAGTCTCATCTAGTACAAATTATATAAAAATATTATTTTATTTAACCTAACATTTACAGTTCAAATTTTAATCAAATAATTGAGAATAGTGTACATCTGCGTTATTATTAGTAGCGGATGTCTCTCAAATAAAAAAAAAAGGAGCTACTAATAGTAGTGGATGTAATGATACTGATAGTTGAGATTTATTCCTGACAATAGATGTTGAATTAGATGAAATAATACTTTTTATCCCACTCTAAGTGTAAATATTCATCTTATTAATACCATATATATATATATATATATATATTTACAGGGAACATCGGCTACTTACGGATATTATGTCCGCTATATATATATATATATTTATAAAGAAAAAAGAACATCAACAACCAGTGGTCTCGGAGAGCAAATTTGCCACCAATCTTACACGGGTGTGAATCAAAACTTGAAAAGAGTGCAAGAACAACCGAACTGAAAAGGAGATCAGCGTAAGGTAGGAAACTGATAATTAATCACAGGTTTTATGATTATGAAACACAGAGCATACTAGCGTTTTGGAGTAATGTCATGAGGTGAATTTCTTTGATAAAGAGAGAGAGTCTAGCGCACAAGAAGAATATTTGAGAAGTAATTATTATTATGTTTAATTTTTTTATTATTATTTAGAAATGACTTGATTGAATTCTTAAACGCTCATAACATTAATTGAAGATTTTTTTTTTTTTTAATTTTTTTTTATAAATTCTAGGGGAAAAAATGAAAGAAAGAATAATACTGTTATTTTTTAAACAAAGGGAAGATGACACCGAAAAATTGATTAAATAAAATTTTGTTTTAGCTAAATTTTCCATAAAAAGTTAAAAATAACTTATCCTTTTGTCTTTAAAAAAAATAAAATAAACACAAATTATTTTTAAAGAGGTTTCTTTGAAAAAATGAGTGGTCGAAACACGAATCCAAATATACTACTTTAAATATTGTCATGTCTCCTGCTTTGAATTTAATATAATAATTATACTTTATAAAAAAATTACAATTAATTTTTTTTATCAATAAACTTAATGGTCAAAACTGCTGCAAAAATCAGCAATACCACAACACGCCAACTTCATAGCACCATGCACTAATCCCAATGTCCCAAATGCATCAATACCCAATACCATACCATCTTACAGGCTGATGTCGATCACACCTTTCCACCTACGGTCAAACATTTACATACACAAGTGTATAAATCCAAATTCAAGCATTTTCGGAAAGTTGCTAAACTAACCTCCCAACTTGTTTTTACTTTTCCCTTCATTCTTTTCTCTCCCTCCCTGTGTTGCAGAAGCTGTGTAATCTTTAAATCAAACCCATGAGAAAATTTGATTTATATAATCCATTTTCTCTAGCTCAAAAACATAATATAATTTTAAAAATTGTGGTTTGTTTTCTTGTCTTGGGTCTTGTTTATCACTTCTATTTCCCCGGTATTACCCTGTTTTCCCCTGTTTTGGTCTCTGACACTGACTTTCCTTTGAGCAAAACACTGCCGTCGCTGACGCCGGTGGCTCAGCCGGCGGAATCAGATGATCAGAACGGGGTCCAAGCAAACCCAAGGAAGAGAAATGGGAGCCATGCATCTGAGAACGGTGAGCATATTTGACTTTTTTCCTATTCTTTTTATTTTTAATTATAAAGCATCTATCTTTTTGGAAGTCATGCATGAATTGTAGAATTCAAAGCAAACCCTGTTCTTAATTTTTGAGGGTTAGTATGAAGTATTGTCAAGATTCCAGTTTTCAGTAATCAGACATCAAATTTAAAAGATGGGTCTTTTTATTGGTGGACGCAACAAGTGCCGTAATTTACTTTTTTTTTTTTTTTTGGGTCATTGTAGTTATTCAGTTTTTGCTAATTCTTTTGAATTAGAGTGTAAATCTTTCATAAATACAATAGTAGGTTAATCTGTCTTAAATGGTTGTTATTCTGCACTAGATTTAGATGTTTGAAATTGAACTCTTAACTATTATGGTAATCTTTAGTTGTCTTGTATTGGAAAAATTTGTGCACTTAGAAAATCGCGGAGCCAGGAGTTTGTGTCAACACGAGTAAGGCAGTGAGCACTGAGCACAAGAGAATTTTATTAAAAAAGTATGTTGTTTACAAATTTGCCAAAGCATGTGGTGTAATAAACTCCACTTATAGAATATAGTCTACTAATTACTCCAATATAATCAAAAAAGTAATAGTTAATATTTATTTTTAAAAAATGTATGAGTGCTGGAACACGCACTCACTCCTCTTTAGCTCTGCCGCTATGTATATATTCTGAATTATAGCTCTGAAGATTGGTAATTTATTAATGTTCTGCACAAACGAAGAATACAGAGTATGTTTGTTTATATTTAATAAATTGCACGTTGTTTGTTAATTTGCTTCACAAGTTCCTCTGGTAATTAACATGATCTATTTACAGCAAAATGCGATATTTTTACGGGAGAATGGGTTCCAGATCCCACTGGTCCATTTTACACTAACAGCAGCTGCCACTCCATACAAGATCATCAGAATTGTATGAGAAATGGACGGCCAGATTCCTCCTATATTTACTGGAGGTGGACTCCACGGGACTGTGAATTGCCCAAGTTTAATCCTGAAAGGTTTCTGGGGTTGATGAGGAATAAGTCAATGGCATTTATTGGTGATTCAATATCGCGTAATCATGTCCAGTCATTGCTCTGCATTCTTTCGCAGGTGCATTCTATATTTTTGGAACTCTCTATTCATGATTTTGATACTAACCTATTTTGCTTCTGGTTACTCAAATTCTTAGGGACTTGCTAGAATGTTTTCTCTCGGCAATAAGTTCTAGGATAAACTGCAAAAGTCACTCTCAAAGTTCCACCAATTTGCAAACTTAGAACATTTCAAAGTCTGCAATTTATTCCTTAAAAGTTTTTATTATTACCAATTGTACTGCATTTTGCAAAATTAGCCCCCAAGTGAGTTTGCACATGACTGTTTTAAACCATATTGACTGTATTAAAACATTATATCTAATTGTATAATATACGATCATAACTGTTGTAATGCAATCAACATGGCTTAGTACAATCACGTGCAACTGTCATGATTCAATTAGGGGCTAATTTTGCAAAAGGAAACACAATTACTAAAAATAGAAACTTTGAGGAGTTAATTACAAACTTTGAAACATTGGGGCTAAGCTTGCAAAAAATTGGAATTTTGAGAATAACTTTTGCATTTATATGCTCATTATTGGATAGATTCTTTAGACATTATTGGACGAAAAATGATTCATAAATGAGTAACGACTTTGTGTGACTCTCTCATATGTATAAAAAAGGTCATATAACTTGATAAAATTATAGAGTGCCACTATGAGATAATCGCAAAATCTAATATTGCTTTTATTGGAGATTTACTGATTCAGTAAACTCTACGTAGAAAGGGCTTAATGACAATTAGTATCTTGGTGACTTTTAGCTTAAAAGTTCAAACTGCAATTAATGGCTTCCATCATTCATATTGTCAACCACAGCTGGCATGGCTTTTATGATGGAAGCTACCTAGCTTGAAGTAGTTCAATGGTCAATTTTCAACAACTTAAATTTCAAATTTCCTTGCAGATGGTCGTTTTTGAGATTTATATTTTGATAATTATTAGCTTCAACTAACATTAGCTGTTCAGACTACGATCAAATAAAGGCAACTTAAAATTCCCAATTAACATCATATATCTGACCCCCAACCTTCCATTTCAATCAATTCATAAAACTTAAGTGGTCCTAAAAAAAATAAAATTCAGTATCTCCCGCATAAGATAAAATAGAAACGCCTTGCCTAGTGTTCCAATATGAAAGAATCTTATGATATTCAATAAATCTTACATTTACAATTTAGGGGTGTTAAACGAGCTAAGCCAAGCTTGTCAAGGTTGAACTTGGCTCATTAAGGTAAGTGAGCTTTTTTCTGGAGCTCGACTAAACAAGCATTTTATAGCACCAAGCTTGAGTTTTTTCATGAATAATTTAGAATATTTATTGCTATCGAGAAGAATTTGTCGATCTCAAACTCGGTGGTTAAGTTAAACGAGTTCAACTTGTGTAATAACCCTGTTTGACTTATTGTGCATAATTATTTTGGTTATAGCGACATGCACTT
>JAUMHB010056481.1:2509-15430 GCA_032359685.1 Pittosporum tobira
TTGCATCTTGAGCTTAAGCCCAAAAAACCCAGGCCTTTACTACATGCACTGTGTCTCAATGTAGCAAGCACAAAACAAGTTCCTCGCCTTGCCTCATGCCTAGACATTTGCCTTTAACAACTATGACTAATATCATTAGAAATTTATCCCTTTTTGCCTTTAACAACTATGACTAATATCATTAGAAATTTATCCCTTTTTGTGGAACAAAAAGAGAAATTGCATATGGGTCTTACTTCTGTCGAATCAATTAGTTGCCATCTTTTCTTATTGTTTAATCGGTATTGGCCCTAGCTCTAATCCAATCGGTGACCTTTTCTACTTGAGGTTATTTTTCTCTTTATTAATGAATAGGTTCGGGATCAAGTCAGAGTAACATGTGTTAAGAAAGTAGTCATGCCTCAGCCAAAAATGCATTTGCCTTTTCTTTTGGTCTTTTTCCAAAATTTATTATGAAGTCTCCTCGTTTTTGATTTTGATATTATAGTGTAGAAAAATGCATGGATCATATTATCATACCACCATTTCTGGCTTTGCGTCTTACCTAACCTGTTCATATCTGTGTTATGTTCTCTTATCAGGCACTGGTTTAGCTGCTGTTTTCATCAATATCTCTGTTGAGAATTTTGCTGGATGGAAATATTCATTGACATTTTCTATAATACAGAAGTCATATGTAGCTGGATTTGTGGTATATGTGTTGATCAACTTGGCATTAGTATTTACGTCTGTATATATAATCACACAGTTTGCACCGGCTGCGGCTGGATCTGGTATTCCTGAAATCAAGGGCTATTTGAATGGTAAGCTTTGTTTTTTTAATTAATTAACTTTTTAATCATCTCGTGAAAAGTCATTGTAATTTGAGTGTTGCCGCCCCGTTTGAACGTGCAGGAATCGACACTCATGGTATCCTTCTTTTCAGAACCTTGATAGGAAAGGTGAGGGTATTTCTGGAATACAGTGGAATATGTTCAGCTTGATTCAGTATAATTTTTAAGACTACTTATGTTGTACTGTTTCTCTAGATATTCGGCAGTATCGGCTCAGTAGGAGGTGGTCTAGCCCTTGGCAAAGAAGGACCTCTTGTTCACATCGGTGCATGTATTGCTTCTTTGCTTGGCCAAGTAAGTACTCACTGTTAAATAAATACTACTTTTTTTCTTTTTGAGAATTGATTTGTCCAGACGCAACCTGGAGGTACTCCTCACATGAATAGTAAGTGTGCTTCACACTCGTGTGAGAGTGGACCATGTGGAAACATCATTTCCCTTCATTTTCTTCTGGCTTTTTTTAAGTTACGTCTTTTCTTCCCAATTTTGAATTTCCAAGCTTTGAATCAATGATCTGTTTGCTGTTAAGAATTTGATTAACTGGCATCTTTTTACCAGTTTCTGCTTTGAGAACTAAGATGTTTATTCCTTTTATACATACGTCCAGGGTGGATCCACAAAGTATCATCTAAGTTCGAGGTGGTTACAAGTTTTTAAGAGCGACCGTGATCGCCGTGATCTTGTGAGTGATATCACCCTTTCAAGTTTACATTCTAAGGATTTTATGTGTGCATCATAGTGATTTCATAACATACTTCATCCTCAACATCACACTACACTTTTAACACCGTGCTCATTTTAGTGTTCATCTCACATTTTGAAAAGGTAACCTGTGGATGTGCAGCTGGTGTTGCTGCTGCTTTTAGGGCTCCGGTTGGCGGTGTATTATTTGCATTAGAAGAAGTCACATCTTGGTAATTCCCACACCCTCTACTCTTGATTATGTAGTAGCTCTAGGGCTGGTGCATATATAAGTATTATCTGTGTATATATGCTTGTGTTTGGATTATATACTATATATCAGTAATAGTAGAATTCTGTGTTTGACTATTGAAGGTGGAGGAGTCAACTTATGTGGCGTGTGTTTTTCACTTCTGCTATCGTGGCTGTTGTGGTTCGTACTGCAATGGGATGGTGTAAGAGTGGAAAGTGTGGACATTTTGGCTCTGGAGGCTTCATAATATGGGATGTTTCAGAGTTAGTAGAATCTTCTTGACTTTATCTATGGGATCTTCAATTTAGTACTCCTATTTACATGCACAAATTGAGAATTGGTCCAAATTTTTTACCTGCGATTTTTTTTTTTACTCCTATGTATCTTTGGGTACATGCTGGCTTTCTAACATGTATTACTTTTTTTAGTGGTCAAGAGGACTACTCATTTGTGGAGCTGTTGCCAATGGCAGTTATTGGCGTCATTGGTGGTCTTCTGGGTATGTGATCATGTCCTGGAATATGAATTTTACAGATGGGGAAAATGAAAATGAATTATAAATTGTTAATAATCTGATATGGCATTTATTTATTTTCCTTTGTACAGGGGCTTTGTTTAATCAGCTTACTCTTTATATAACTCGTTGGCGTCGAAATTACTTGCACAAGAAAGGAAGCCGAGTCAAAGTGAGCCTCAGGATGTGTAAACTTTGGCGACTACATACTACTACTGCTTTAGTTATATTGGGATGATAATATGAAGATTGATTTCTTATTTTCAAAATATTGCAGGTTATGGAAGTGTGTCTTGTCTCTGTGATAACTTCAGCTATTTCATTTGGATTACCACTTTTTAGAAAGTGCAGTCCATGTCCAGCAGAAGTTAATTCTGGTATTGAATGCCCTCGTCCTCCAGGAATGTATGGGAATTATGTAAATGTACGATTTGCTTCATATTCTTCTATTATTGAAGTTTCTTTGACATATTATTGGTACACATTCCTTCAAAGTTGCTATTGCCCTTAAAAGTTTCTTGTTGTTTGCAGTTTTATTGTGATAATGAGAAGGAATACAATGACCTTGCAACCATCTTCTTCAATACTCAGGTTGAGATAAATTCTGGGCATTACAAGTATTTTGTTCTTTTGGTTTTATGTTAATAACTATTTTCTCTCCATTTTCTCCATTTATTTAACCAAACGTCTCATATTGGATTGCAGGATGACGCCATCCGAAATTTGTTTAGTGCAAAAACTATTCGCGAGTTCAGTGCCCAAAGCCTGCTGACTTTTTTGGTATTTGCTTGTCATCCATAAGCTTACTGCCTTTCTTTTATCTGAAGACAGTAGGACCAGAATTCTATAAACTGATAATATTTATATTTGGGATTTTATAAACTTTCTTGGTGTTCATTTGAGATTCAATTTTTGTCCTCAGGTTATGTTTTATTCCTTAGCAGTGGTCACATTTGGTACTGCTGTTCCAGCTGGTCAATTTGTTCCTGGTATTATGATTGGATCAACCTATGGCCGTCTTGTTGGCAAGTTTGTAGTTAGCTTTTACAGGAAGCTCAACATTGAAGAAGGAACGTGAGTCTATTATTGTCTTTTACTAAAAATATTCTATACTTTCTGTAAAAGCATTTTTTTTGGCTAATTATTGTAAAAGTATTTAACCGGATATGGTAATTTTAGATATGCTCTGCTAGGAGCTGCTTCTTTTCTTGGAGGTTCAATGCGGATGACAGTATCCATTTGTGTCATTATGGTTGAGATTACGAATAATCTACAGCTCTTACCTCTAATAATGCTTGTTCTGCTTATATCAAAGGCATGTTTCTGGGACATTCTGTGTGATTATACACCTAGCCCCACCATGAAATCTACTTACTCTAGCTTCCGCAGGCTGTTGGTGATGCTTTCAATGAAGGGTTATATGAAGAACAGGCTCGATTGCGAGGAATTCCATTACTTGAATCAAGGCCCAAGTACCAAATGCGGCAAATGACAGCAAAAGAGGCTTGCAGGAATCAAAAGGTCAATTTTATAATTAACAACTTTGATGCCAAAACACTATTTCACTTCGAAGAATTTGATTTTCTAAATGCCAAATTTCTGCTCACGGTTTGATGTATGTTTTGATCTCTTATAGGTGGTTTACTTCTCTCGCGTTGTTAAGGTTGCAGATGTAGCTTCTATATTGAGGGCCAATGGCCACAATGGCTTCCCTGTAAGTCAACTCTTCGGATGATGTTGATTTTCATATAACTGTTTTAAACTTTAAAACTTTTAATATTTATCTGAACTTGAGGTTGATGTTGACTCCTCTTAATATCCAGGTTATAGATCACACAAGAAGCGGAGAAACACTGGTCATTGGACTTGTACTTCGTAGGTAGGATATAAACCTTTCTTTCTTTTTTTCAATTGCCCAATATGCAAATTCTTTTGTTATTGCTGTGGTCAGCCGATTTGTTGAAAAAAAAGGGTAACTTGGTAATTTGGTTGGTGCAGTCATTTGTTGGTACTTCTGCAGTCTAAAGCTGATTTTCAGCATAGTCCGTTACCGTCAGATCTGAGAGGTCATTCTTTGCCAAACAGGTAAGGCCCACATAATATTATTAGTTCAACTTTTGACTATTCATTCATCGGGTTCAACTTGATAGATTTTTTTTATTTTCATGCACAGGATTTCTGAATTTGTGAAACCCGTTTCCAGTAAAGGAATATCGATAAATGATATCCATCTAAGTCCTGATGATCTGGAAATGTACATAGATCTTGCCCCTTTTGTGAACCCCTCTCCCTATGTTGTGCCTGAGGATATGTCTTTAACAAAGGTCACAATTCACATCTTTAATAGATAGTAGCTGTTAAAGAAAAATAAAATATCAACTTATGAATGTTTCATGTTGTTGATGGAACAGGTTTATAATCTATTCCGCCAGTTGGGATTAAGACATATATTTGTTGTACCTCGTGCTTCTCGCGTTATTGGCGTGATTACCAGAAAGGATTTGTTAATTGAGGTATTTTAGCTGGCACAGCTCTCCATTTGATGTGCCTCTAGAGTCGGACATGATGACCACTGATAAAAATTGCAACTTATATTGCAGGACGATGAGGATTCATCTTCAGTGGAGCTTCAATCGACTAGTGTAAGGTCTCTACGCGGCTTTACTTGTAGAGCTGAGTCAAGCTTGAGTTTTTCAAGTTTGACTTGCTTGAGTTTGAGTTGTGCTTTTAAACCGAGACAAAAAATTCCCCCTTAAGATTGTTTTGATTGTGTTTGCTTAATGTTCACTAGCTGAGTAGTAGTTAGTGAAGACTCATTTACATCTGAACACGGTGGAGCTCAAAAGCTTGGGTCATTCAATTTTACATTCAATGCAATTTTATATCAGCTTATTAAATCAATTACTGAAATGTGAAATAAACATATTCTTAGTATGTTTATACATTATTTTCTTATATATTATTATATAAAAAAGTCGACACAAGTTGGTATTGAGTTCTACTCGAGCCTGTTCTTGTACAAAGGACTTGAGCTTTCTCTGTCTAGTTCAACTCAATGATTTATTAAAATAATGTGAAAAATGGACTTGTTTATATTAGGAGGCAAGTCAAGTCGAGCTGTAAATAAGGCCAAGCACAGGCTTGTTTCTGAATGACCATTCACTCTTGCATGTATCACTATGCAAGGAACACTTGCATATTATCACTAATTCACTATGGCATAGAACACATGTAGCCCATGTCTTTCTTATCCATACACACACAGACACACATATATATGGCTTATCTTTTCATTTGAGTTTGTAACTTTCTACTTTTATTTTGGCAGAGCTCAACATGATAAAAGAGCGGGAAAGAGGAATGCAGATGCTGGGCAACCGCTACTAGATGGTCTTCTGGTTTAAAATTACATCATCCGAATTTGCTAACTAATCTCAAATAATTCATCTGCTTCCATTCTTTTGTCACTGCAAATATATAATTCCTTACTCGGTATCACCTCCTAGGATATAGGGAAAGTGTATAGTGCATCTTTTACCAAACCCCTGAGAATCGGGGAATTCACTAGTCACACATGCTTTAGCTTCTTCTATCAAAAATATGCTTTTTTGCTTTTCCACAGCAGGAAATTTTCAAATTCACAAGCTCCACAGGCCTGTATTTGAATGTTGTAGATTGATTGGAGTTCTAAATCGCTAAATTAGATTCAGATCTCATTCTTATTTTCTCCATTTGATGCCGTAAAGGTTTAGTTTAGGATACGTTGCTTAATCATGCTCCCTGAAGACCTTGGTGTGTTTTGACTCTACACACCTTTGGATATTCCAAGAGCAAATCAGTTACTCTTTCCGTTCCACAAAGAAAAAAAATTCATTTAAAATTGTTGTTAGCTAAGGCGTTATATTTTTATCTTTATCTATACTTTTAGGTAGAATAATTGTTTAGTTTGATGTGATGATACTTAAATTTTGAGTTACATTTGAGGATATGGAATTATTTTATATTTATTTTGTTTCAAAATATAAGAAAATATTAATTTTAAAAAATTGACTTAAATTTTTTTTTTATATTTAAAGTTATCTAAATTTATTTGCTTGTAATCAGCACAATTAAGAAAATTTTGAATTCTTTAAAAAATAGTTGTTTTTAAATTAAAATTCACTAATTTTAGTTTAAAATTTAAAATTTTTTCAACTAATATTTAAAATTCAATAATACTTTTATATTAGCGAAGGAAAATAGATTTATAATTGTTAAAATAGAACATTTTGAACCAATCGTGGAATCAAACATGTTTAGCCTAGCCCTTGCTTGGACATATTTCCAGTCCCGAACATACATAAAACTATTACCCGTACCAACGAGATGGATATCATATAGCTTCAAAAGACAGATAGGACACGCATATGCTAAGCATGACATTGACAATCTCCCCATGTACCCTAAAATATAGACTGCCCGACACGAAATCCCGACCATCACATCCTAATCGACATCTCAAACAAAAGCTGTAACTACAACAACAGCCATGGCCAACCAAAGCTTGCTGAAAAAGTCGCTCGAGACATAAAATGGAGCTGCCTCGTTTGGAGGTGGTGTAGGTACTTTGGCAGCGGGAATCAAAGAAGAGGGCAATGTAGAAGGAGTGGGGGCCACCGCTAAAACGCGAAGCACGCGGATGTCAACCTTCTGACCAGCTTGGCAGTGGCCTGGGACCCCACACAGAAAATAATGGTGCCCGTGAGAGGTGATAGTGATCGAGTCGTTGCCGGTTGTGTGGGTGGCAATGGGAGCAGATACATTGCAGGATTGGAACTCCGGATGTTTAACTTGCATTACGTTGTGAAATTGAGCACTGTACTCGAACACTGGTTAAACCATTAACATATTGTTAGATAAGCCGAAAAAATTGACATTTTCATATACCACAAATATATTTACGTACAATTATCATCTATAACCATAAACAAAAGTGTACATAAAAAGCTGCAAACTTATCGAAAACAAGAAAAAGAAAGAAATGAAAAGCTGCAAGTTATTAGAAAACCTAGAATCTGAATGTAGAGCAAGCGTACAATATGGTACTTTTCCAATAAAATTCCCCAACTCAAACTTTAATAGTACATCCAATTCAAAATTAGAAATATGTTTTGTTTATATTTTGAGACCATAAAATTCTTAATTTATCATTTCGTTAAAAATATAGATGAAATTTTACATTAAAAAAAAAATTTCTTTTATGTAAAAACTGTAATCAAACATCTAATTTTAAAAACCGTCATTTTTGTAAGATATCTTTAATTTTGAAACAGATGGATTAAAAGCTAGTGGGACTGCATGTTGTTAACTGAATTGAATCCCATTAATACTTATAATTGATGCCTTGTTTATAGCAGATGATTGATGGAAGACTGGTCTCAATAAGGAATTGTGGGTGTTCTAACTTCCTCAGGAACGAATTTTTCGCCAATTATAGCTCTATTTCAGGGTGATGGTAAGTATTTATTTATTTATTTTTTAAAATTCAAGATTGAAAAAATGTACTTAAATTGCTGTACGTTTTTTAGTTCAAAAATTAAACAAAGCTTGCTAAGCACCTAAGGATCAACTTCATCCTACTTTTTGAATCAGTTTTCATTTCTGAGCCATTTTTCATAATTTCATCATAGTGTGTGGCATCAAAATAAATACCCCAATATATCAATTTTTTTACTTTTCACAGCAGAGATGAGATGAATCATGAACACAAATCACACAAACAAAACAGGACACAAAATCATTACCATCACACATGAATAAGCACACAACCTTTGACCATGGTGGAAGTGTAGGGACAACAATGCAATGAGAGTGAAGCACACTGTTACAGGGTGGGTGGACTTACCCAGAAAGTAATGCTACCATTATTAAAGCTAGCCTGTGCATGAATAATGATGTGCTGATGGCTAAATTTTTCTGAGAGGGAATACCAATTAAAACTGAACATGCATTCATGTCTCCTCCGCCATTATGATTCATAACTAGCAATGCCATGTCTTTGGTGTTTATGACAAGAGTTGGTAGCAGCTAGGCGTCCACGTGTCATGTAGGCATCAAATCCAGAAAGGGCGATTTCTGGATAATTATATTAGTAGATAGGCAGTAGCAAGGTGGAATTATTCAATACCAAACACACTGTCTTTGCTACTCTAAGAAAAGCCAAAATAGAGAAACAGAAAATTATCTAAAGGGAATATGCACTGTATCATGGCTTCAACTTACAATTTACTCTACCCATTCCAAAATTATATATATATATATATATATATTTCTAAAATAACATACTTTTAAAGAATAAATTGTGCATACAAACATATCCCTAAACATTAGTTACCTACAAATAAAATAGCAATAACATTATAGTATTCAATTTTAATGTAATAACAACGTGTCGAGAATTTCATCTCACTTTATAATACTTACAAAATTATAAATGTAACTCTAATTTTGAATTGGACTAAAAGGGAATACAATCTCTAATTTTATAATTTTAGAAAATAGGGGGTTAATTAAGAAAATCAAAGATCAAAACTCACAATAGAAGCACAATCCATAGGATACTCAATAATCCAACAAGAACACACATTTTAATTTTATGTACAACATAGGAAGAATATGTATAGACAGAGAGAGATGGGAATTGGAGGAGAAGACATACGGATGATATCACCAACTTGGAAGGTTTTAGTAGCAGCCCACTTTCTGTAATTAACGTTGCCTATGGTGGTCCATCCAGCAGAGTCCCCTACTTTGTACACAGCTCCAATGGAGACCTGCGGGCAACCAAACATGACCATCAAAAACAGAGCCATGAGTCTCGTCTCCATAGCCAAACCCATCACTCAGAACTCTATTAAAGAACTATTACTTTACTCTTTGGGTGAGTTGAGAAAGAGCGAGGGAGAGATAGGGAAATGAGAAGTTTCTTTATGAATTTGGCAATTTTATACTACTCCATGCCAAGCCTCGCCTGACGGAGCGGTTGGCTCTGTTTTGGGGTCATTTAATTCGTGACCTCCGTAAAAGAGGCGTGCCCGCTTGCTGTTAATGAAAGAGATCTAATGACAATCGCGGTCCCCCTATGATTAAAAAAAATAAATAAATATTAAAAAATTCAATTCTGATTAATCTCGTTTAGATATTTTATCTTTTTTAATAAGACGTTCAAGTTCTAGGCTATGATTAATTTTGTATAACTTCAATTAATTCCGTTTAAATATTACTTAGTCCTTTGTTGTCTCTCTTTTAATTGAACGTTTAAATTCCACCTAAGATAATTAATTTTGTATGAATTTGATTAATTTATATTTAAACGTCAATCCTCTCTCAATTGTCCGAGTCCATATACCGTTTTTTAAGAGACTGATTGCTACTACATGAAAGAGTATTACTTGCGACTTTTTGTGTCATTTTGAATTAGAAATTTTATTCATGATCATGAAAAATTATCTGCATATGGGTTATTTACTTGTTTGTATTTAGTACAGTAACACGTTACTAGGACACTAAAGCAACAATGCCTCAAAAAAGTAGAAATTTCAGTATTTTCTGCTTGTCTTTTGCTTATCTGATAGTCAATATATTTGATAAATATTGTAATATCACAGTCTCACATCTACATATAAATGTTATAGTTATCTATTTATAAATTTTAAGTGTACTACTTGTTCTCTCTAAGTGAGTTTCAGATCAATCCAAACCACAACCCACATTGCATAAATGCACTTCTTGGTTTAGGCTCATTGTAGTAGTATTGTAATAGTATAGTCGTTACATTATTGTTAACAAAATTTCTCATCTAACATCGATTAATTTTTAATTAAATCTTAGACAGTCTTTTAATATCTAGATTGATTATGGACCGAATACGGATTAATCATGACCTATAACTAATTGGTATCTGACTATGGGTGCTAGACTCTTCATCTACAGCCTACCAATTTTTGAAACACTGGTTACAATTATAATTGTAAATCATGAAACTAATTATGTAAGAATGATATGGAAAATAAATGAAGAAGAAGTCCATCCTCAGATCTGTTCCACGAAGATCCAATTAGGTAAGAAAGGACTTGGAAGAAAAGATTGTCCGGGGGCAGAGATATGGTTGGTTGTTGGTTAAATGTTAAGGATTCAAGCATGCTGCTATGTTCCTAGAGAGACAGTCAAGACTGAGATTTGCCATATCATCAATTTCTTGAGTTAATTTTCGCCGATGTTTGGGGACCGGTTCCCAATGTTTCAATTAATAAAGATCATTTTTTGTTATATTTGTTGATGCATTTTTTAAATATGTGTGGTTTTATCCTTTACAATATAAAAGTGACGTTGCATCCACCTTTATTAATTTTCAAAATTTAGTAGAACATCAATTTAATTTAAAAATCAGAAGTGTGCAAACTGATGGTGGTCACGAATTTGAAGTCCTTGCTACACATTTTAAAAGTCACGGCATTAATCACCGAATTTTATGTCCCCATACATCATCTCAAAATGGTCTTGTTGAACGGCGTTATTGTCATATTGTGGAGACATGATTGTCTCTTCTTGCTCATTCGTCAGTCCCTAGTGAATATTGACCTTATGCTTTTTCCACTGCAGTGTATCTTATCAATAGGACGCCTTCACATAATAATGACCAAATTTCACCGTTTCAAAAGTATTCCGCAAATCAGCAGATTATGAATTTTTAAAATTTTTTGGATGTCTCTATTTCCCCTTTCTACGACCATATAAACGTTACAAACTAGACTTCCGAAGTGCGCCATGTGTTTTTCTTGGATATAGCTCACAACATCATGGTTACATTTGCCTTGACATTTCCACACGTCGAATTTATATAGCACGTCATGTCCGTTTTGATGAATTTTCATATCATTTCTCAAGTCCACCATCGTTGGCCTCATCATCTTCTCAATCTTCATCATCGGGGTCTTTGCCATGGACTACCAGTCCTACCAACCTTCCTATCTCCATTAGCCCTACAGATTCTTCCCTTGGGCAACCATCATACTCATCTCCACCTACCCCTTCCACCACATCCGTCCCCTCATCCTCATCACAAACTCTACCTCCCCCGCCTCCCCCTCCTACTCGCACTCACTCCTTGCACCTCGGTTCGAATCCTTCTCCAAATATAAAATATGCATTTCACACATATGTTCAACCCTCTTCCTACACTGAAGCTATTAAAATCAAAGAGTGGCAAGTTGCAATGGTTGAAGAATTTAATGCACTTTTACGTAATCAAACTTGGTCATTGGTACCTTATGACTCTTCAATGAATATTGTTAGTTGCAAATGGGTTTATCGTATCAAAAAAAAGGTCAATGGATCTATTGAACGATATAAAGCTCGTTTAGTTGCAAAAGGTTATAATCAACAGTATGAGTTAGATTTCCAAGAAACATTTAGTCCTGTTATTAAACCCACTATAGTTCGTGTTGTCCTCTCGTTGGCGGTATCAAGTGGATGGTCCATTTGTCAGCTTGATGTCCACAATGCCTTCCCTAATGGCACCCTTGACGAGGAAGTGTTCATGGTTCAACCACCAGGATTTAAAGATCCCAATTTTCTGAATCATGTTTGTCGGTTGCATAAATCTCTTTATGGCCTAAAACAGGCTCCACGAGCATGGTTTGCTAAAATAAGGGACTTTTTACTTAGTCATCACTTTCTTCAATCCCACAATGATGCATCTTTATTTATATCCTCTCGTACTAATTCCTCACTCTTTGTCCTTGTGTATGTAGATGGCATTCTCATTACTGGCAGTTGTGCTGTGAGCATTCAAACCTTGATATCTGAACTTGGGGCAACATTCTCCCTCAAGGATTTGGGGTCGCTCCACTATTTTTCAGGTGTTGAGGTTGTACCACACCCAGATGGTCTTTTGCTTTCTCAACGCCAATATATTGATAACTTGTTAAAGAAAGCTAATATGGACTGTTCAAAACTAGTCACAACACCATGTTCTTTGGGTTCCTCATTAAGTCGTCATGGTAGCTCCCCTATACCCGATGCAACTATGTTTTGCTAATTAGTTGGATCTCTTCATTATTTGGGACTAACTCGACCAGATCTTGCATTTTCTGTAAGTAAAGTGTGTCAATTCATGCATGATTCGAAGGAAGCACATTGGTTGGCTCTAAAGCGTATCCTTCGTTATCTTCAGCACACTCGAGATTTTGGTTTACTGTTTCATCGTGTATCTCCAAATCAGTTACAGGCTTTCTCAGATGTCGATGGGTTGGTTGCCCAGATGATCGTCGTTCTACTGCCAGAATTGCAGTGTATCTTGGGAACAACTTAATATCTTGGGTTTCAAAGAAACAAAAGACTATAGCTCTATCGTCTACAGAATCAGAATATAAAGCCTTAGTTGAAACTGTTGCTGAATTGCGATGGCTTGGGTCTCTCTTAAGCGAGTTACGATGTCCCATTTCTGCTCCTCCTATCATTTGGTGCGACAATATTGGAGCTACTTATCTAGCCTCCAATCCCGTCTTTCATGCTCGCACCAAACATGTGAGAACCCGAAAATTTGAGAATGATTTAATAAATAAAAATCTTCCTATTGTTATTTCTCTAGTTGAATTATT
>JAUMHB010056492.1:0-15425 GCA_032359685.1 Pittosporum tobira
TATTAGGAAATGATTTTCTAGTATGTTTGGCTTCAACACAAAACTCACATCTTGAGTTAGATGTCATTTTAAATTTTAGTTGTAAGCCATGGTTTATCATTCTTTTAATTGATCCATAATTTATATGTCCAAGTCTATCATGCCACGTAACAGAATTTTCAACATTTAAAATTGTAGGAGAAATTTCTTTATTAGAAATATTAGGAGATGCATTTAATTTAAAGAGACCATCACATACAAACCCTTTACCAATATAGGTTTCACTCTTAGTAATTACAACTTTATTTGACTCTAAAACAACTCAATAACCAAGGCCAACTAAAATGGACACACTAATGAGATTTCTCCTAATTGAAGGCACGTGAAGGACATTATGCAAAACCAAGGTTTTTTCAGAAGTTAAGGTTAAATCTACTATCCCTGTCCCAGCCACACATGCTACAGAGTCATCTCCAAGAATCACATCTCCTCCACTTGCTTTTTGATAATTAGAAAACTATGATTGATCAAAACAAACATGAATATTAGCTTCAGAATCTAAACACTAATCATTAGATGACAAAGTGAGATTAACTAAAGGAATATGGTTTTCTAATCTAAAAGTACCATCAGACGTTCTCCCTTCAATCATGTTGACATGGTGCTTAGGCGCTGGTTTATTTTGATTGTTTGTCGGAGCTGGTCTGTAATAGTTATTCCCTGGAGCTTGTTTGTTCTGATTATTTCCTTGAGTAGGTCCCGTTTTCTTGTAGAAGCAGTTGGCAATGACATGATTTGTTTTACCATACACCCAGCAAGCTTTCATATGAATTTTGGGACTGGAATTAGGCTTATGGGATTGGTTATGAGAATGATTCTACGAGTGTTTTTGAAGTTCTTGAAGTTGAGTTTAAAAGAATTTTGGCTTAAAAATATTTTTGATCCCGTGTTGTTATCACTTTTAAACATTGAACCCTGAATTTTTTTTTTTTTAAATCGAACCTCAATGTTCGTACATTTTTTGAAATTAAACCTTCCAACGAATTCAATTTCAATTTTGGCCGGAATATTCAAATTTTTCCGGTGATACAAATTTTTAAAGGGGCATTAAGTGATGTGAAATTACATTTTTACCCTTCCTCCGGCCAAAATTAAAATTGAACTCGTCGGACTGTTTAATTTCAAAAAATGTACAAACATTAAGGTTCAATTTCAAAAAGTTTTTTTTTCAGGGTTCAATGTTTAAAAGTGATAACAACACATGGTTAAAAATACATTTAAGCCAATGACTTTTGGCACGAGTTTCTCTTAGGTTCTTCAATGAGATTCACTTTAGACATGATTTCACTTTGAGATTTCGAATTTAATCTATGTTGACTTTCAACTCGAACTTTAACAAGTTCTTTATTCAAGGTGAGAGATGATTGTTCATGTCTAAGTTGTCTAGCAAATTCTGATCAGCTAGGAGGAAGTTTGTCAATAAGATTTGAGACTTTATACTCATCTGAAAATTTTGAACCTTTAAACTTGAGAAATCTAATATAATCTTGAAACACATGTAATTGATCACCTATAGGTTTTCCATCTAACATTTTAAAATGATTGAACGAAGAGGCATTGAACCTATGAACACCAACATCATCAAAACCATATTCTGCTTCAAGCGCATCCCATAAATCTTTAGCGGACTCAAAATCAGAATAGATGTCATATAAGGTGTCAGACAAAACACTGAGAATTCTATGAACACAATGATAATTTAAATCCTTGTCTTTATCGGTTTTAGGCTTTGAAGGGCTTGAGGATGTAATAACGCGTGTAGTTGTTGAAACTTGTGACTCAGGGTCAGGAGTTGCGGTTTGTTCATATGGTATTTGACTCTCTAACGTAGATATGAGCCTTAAAGTGGTTAACCAAAATTTCATTTGTTTTTGCCAACGTTTAAAGTTCACACCAGAGAATTTTTCGGATTTAGCAAAACGAGAGTCATCTTTGGTTTCACCCATAGCAATAGAAATTCAAACAAACTAAAACCACATAAATAAAAAGATTGTCAAAATTAAACACAACATTTTTTTTTTTTTAAATGTTAAATACTTAAATATTATAGTGGCTAATAATAATGAAATTATAAGTTCCTTATATTGTTGGAAAAAGTACTGGTTGGTGTCTATTGATGGTAGTGGAATAAGTAATGGCTTGGGCGGCAATATCACCAACCGTCCAAATCAAACCGGAGCTGGTCACCTGAGTTTTTTAAAACTGAATGTATGGCCAAGCAATTATGTTAACTGTTCAGCGAATGAGAGAGATACAGAGATGAGAGCAGAGATAGAGCAAAAGACTCTTTTTTTTTCTTTTTTATCCACCCCAATTCCAGCAGTTGGTATATAATTTATAGATACAACAAAATGGTAATATTGAGAAGAAAACAGGAAGAAAACAGAAATGGAGAGAGACGTGGTCTCTCTCTTTCTCATGTAGGAAAAGACCCTGTAAAATAAACAACATAGATAAATAAAATATTTATATTAAATAAAAATTAAAAAGTAATTAATTAATTAAAAATAAATTTTATTTTTTCAGATATTTAAATAAAATATCCAACAAAATGTCCTTAAAATCAATTATATACTCCCTCTGAATACAAGCACTAATGTTAAATTTGGTTATCATTTTTTCGAAAAATAAATGAAATAAAATTTTACATTAAAATTGAATGGTGGTGAGAATGAAATGTGTTATTAGTCCTAAAATTTAAGTTAAAAATGAGAGAATAAATGAAATGGATGAAATCCACCTCCTCCAAGAGAAATAAACATTTACTTTTTATTCTCTTATATTCTTCATTTTCAACAAAAAATTTAGAATTAATAACGCATTTCATTCCTACCACCAATATTAATTTCAATATAAAATTTTATTCTATTCATTTTCCTTAAAGAATGAGAACTAAATGCGACATAGATATTTGTTATCCTAAAATAAAAGACCAAACTCCTTGGTTTATTGCAAAATGACTAAACAACCATTTTTTATGAGTAAAATAGTCCCTTTTTTATTTGACCAATTTCAAGAATAAAAGAGTCACATAAATTTTCTTCTCTCATCAATCATAGGTTTCCTTAATTTGCGTATTTTGAATTGTTTGATCTTCTTTTTTGAGACCGAGAGAGTATGGAGTCGTATTCATTGGGTTCAATTTTCTTTCTGTAAAATCAAGTGATGATGTTTCACTATGCTGAATGATATATTCAAACACCTATAGTCTATCCTAGCTTTACGTTGTTTCTGAATGTTCAGAAAAACATGAGCCATATATGTTAGATTTCCATGGGTTACCTATATATGTTGAGATATGATCCTACGTTGTGCATCTTAAGAATTATGACTCGCTCAATTTTATATAAATTTGAGGTCTTCTAGTCCAACTTTCATGTAACTCAAACATACATTATAATGGATTCACGTATTACGGTTAATTACAGTTTTGGAGAACCTCACCACATGTTAAGACATGTTAAGAGACTTGTGGGGACATGTATCTATTTGATTATTGACCAATGATAGGTTAACTATCAAGCGAAAAACCAAAAAAAGAAAAAGTTTACCATGGCTTGCTGCCATAGTTGTCATGCTAAAGCTGTTGACAGCTACTTCGCTTGCTTATCTCGTATATTGACTAGAGGCATATTGGATCGCAGTTCCTTCTTGTGGGCATGTTGGTTAATCAAGTTAATCCCGAGCAGCCTATTTGAGAGCTGCCTAAGAGAGCATTCGTGAAAACAGAGCTGTGCATTCTCGAACAAGGGATTCGTTGAAAAGACTAGCAGCCCCCAAGCAACCCTAGTTTCTTCGCTTTAATGCAGATTGGGCTGACCGCAAGGGGCATCTTGATCGAGATACTGTCCTATTGTGTATTCTAAGAATTATGACTCATTTAATATACTTGATAGATGTTTACACTTAATTATCACCCCATTAGTTATAAGTGTGATACTTTAACGGTATGACCTTGTTCGTTATAACTTATTTCATCAACTTACAACTTAAAATTTACTCTCAAATATAAAATATCTTAAATGTCTTTATTTTCGCTAATTTTTAAAAAGTTATAAGTTGAGTTTAACAGTATTTTCAAATTTATTTTATTTATTATATATTTTTTATTTTTTAATATAACTAATAATTTATTTAAATTAACAAATAACTTTTAACCTGTTTTGAAATAAACTTTAACAAACAGGGCCTACACATGATACTGTAAAACAATTTTTGAAGGCCAAATGAGATTGTATTAGGTTTCTAGTCAGTTTCAAAAAACAGGTTGATGTGAATTTCATTTTGTTAAGAATGTTCTAACAAATGATACAGCTTCATTCTGAAGTACTAGTAAATTCTTAGTGCCATGATTCTTTTTCATCTATTTTCTCTAGTGTTTATAGAACCATAAAACAAAATTAACAAGACAACATTTAAACTTGTGTAAAAAAAATTGATCGGCAAAAATTATGCCATTTGTTCTCCTCTTTCTTTTTCTTTTTTCTTGGCAAAGAAAGGTTACTGAAAATCCCTTAATTAAAGACTGGCCATGTAAATGAAAGCCCATAACTTTAAAGCCCATTCTTATGTGATTTTGATTCTGTAACGGAGGACCGATCTTATAAAGCAGAAGCAGATCAATCCAATAATTTATGCTATATTTGCTTTACGTGTACACACACATATAACTTAATAATTTAATTTTTTTCTGCTATTTTCTTATCAATTGTGATATGAAAACATGATGTTCCATGGTAGATCATATTCCAGTACTCTTACTCTGGGAGTCTGGGAACTCCATTTCGACTTATAGTCAGCTCCTCAAACCCGATTATAAACTTGTCATTATAGTACCTCTCATATTTATTTATTTATTTATTGAGCTTTAGTTATTTAATCCGTCCGATGTGAGATATTATATCTCAACAGGGCCTTATATACACTAATTTTAATATGATTGCGAATTTAGGCGCCCTTGAGTCCACCATCTCAGTTAACCCTAGACCGTAATGTCTAAGCAATTCTTAATCTCAAACCAACATCTAAAGCAATTTGAGAGTTGAGTAGGTATGACTGAAACACGTAGGTGAAGTTGTCTATTGATGGATTTATCATTCTTGCGTGTAAACAATATAAAATTCTGAAGAACATACTGTGCTTGATGATTCTACTGAAAAAAATATATATAGAGGCGTTCACTCAATTAATAAAACTAAATTTTATTGCATACCAGTTCAACCAAATAATCATACAAACACAGAACAATAGGTTACGAAATACCAAAAACATCGAACTTTTTCAACAATATAAATCGAATTTGAAGTAAAGGAACAACAAAACTATATTTTCAGGTACATTCAAAGCCAGTTGGGAGTTTCTTTCCGCAGTTATTAAGGACTAAGCTAAGTGAAAGAGGAATATCGAGGTTAACGCCCAAAACATTGGCTTTAATGGCAGTGCAAAGGCAGACAGCGGCCTCAAGGTCAACGAGGCCTTGAATGAGACTACAACATGGGAGTGTCGGAGGGGATCCTAATTGGACCTTCACCAAGTTCAGCACATTGGCGCATACACCCAACTTTAGGGCATCTTTAGGGCATTTGCCTGTTGAGGAAGTTGGAGTGGGAGTTGGAGTAGGCTTGGGGTTAGGAATGGGGTTAGGGTTGGGAGTAACCGGCGTAGTGCCACATGCACTAACTAGGGCAAAGAAGAGAATGTTAAGTGAGAGAAAGATAGCAAGTGAAGCGGTGCTCTTGGAACCCATCTCTCAAAATGAAAAGACAAATTAATGATACTTTTCCTAGTGAAATTTAGAATGAGAGAAAAGGGGTTTTGTGCTGATGGAGAGCTTTGTTTGTTACGGTAGGGTATTTATAGGCTGCAAGAAGGTAGAAACTTTTATATCATTGTTTAGAAGAAACAATAAAGAATAGTACTGATGTGCGTACTATGAACTCGCTACATTCAGAAATAATATATATTATTTTTTTAAAAAAAAAAGGTGTTTTCAAAAATAAATGTTCGATGACAATTTTTATATTCAAGAAAAGTGCTTTAAAATTTTTTTTTTAAAGGAATAGGGAAAAATTTCATGTGTTTATGATGAAATAATAAATTATGAATTAGCATCAGCTTATATTACTAGAATAGAAAAATATTTTAAATTTATATAGGATATAATAGAGTGTGTGTGTTTGTGTGTGTGTGTATCTATATTATTTTTTTTCGGTGCAAACGTGTGTATATATATAGTAGCCTTGAGGAATTTTAAGCTGGCAACATAAAAGCACCGGGGCACGTCTTAGGATGCATGTGAAGTGCCAACATACAAACCCCCACGTTTCCTGGTAAAGTTGGAATCTATAGTTAGTTTATCTATCTCGTTTTCTCTTTTATAATGTTGCATTTGTAATTCAAAATTGAAGCATTAGAAGGCATGTCGATGTCTATGGTAATCGCCTAGCAGAAAATTAGAAAGACCCATATTTTATGATCCAATTTTTTCCTTCTTTCTTCTAGTTTTATTGTTAATGAAACATAAAAAAACTATTTTAGCTTCTAAGAATTTGATGAAACAAAGTTGGAAGATTAAATTTCTCTACTTCCGCATTTACTTTTTAAGGGTAGAAATTTCTTTTGAAGTGTTCAGTTTATTACTTATATATTTGATATTGGTGAATACATTTGTGTATTATGCAAGCTAATTAATGAAAGTAACGTCATAAATGTTCATTATATGACTTACAATTATTAGGTGGCGTTGATTTATTGAATATATTTTTTGTTGTAATGTAATTGTTTATGTAATGTAACAAATGTGTAATAAAACTTAATATACAGGTTATTATAATTTATTTGTTTTATTCTTATTTGGTACTCGTGTAATAATAGTAGCATAATTACATTATGTTTAGTTCATCAAATATGTAAATATAACATACATAATGAATAAAATTAATTTTAATCAATATATCACATCAAATGTAATCATTATAATTTTTTAATACAATTTGAACCATTAAATCGTCATCATATCATGTAATAAGCTATTCCATTAGTTGAGGATAGTGAAAAACTCTCCATGTAATGTAATAGGAATTATATCAGTAATATCTTATTATGTTTTTACATAGATGAATCAAACAAAAAAGATGTTTCATCAATATAATATCATATTACATTACAAAGCTATTAGATTGATGCATGGAATATGATCCAAACATCATTTTAAACAAAAAACATTGCACATTTAAATGGAAGTGGGGGAGTGGATGTGGTGAATTCAAATTTTTTGTTACACTCATATCATTGGTTACATCTCATATATATATATATATATAGTTGTCATATAATAATTCACTTTATTTATGTTTAAAATTAATCTAAATAAATAAATATGACTTGATAGTTATAGATGAAGTGTAACAAATAATGAGACAGAGAGAGTAATTAATAAGAATCTGAATTCATGATGTGGCACAGTGACATAATTAGTCCTTAAACAAGGGAAGTGTACCCTGCGATGGGATATTACTCATATTAACTTGGGTATATTGGTTCTTTTACATGTCTTTTTACTTTTCAAAAGTACACGTCCGAGAACCTATCTAGATGAAATCCAATGTTCAGTTTAGCATCCTCGCATGTAATAAATGAGATTCTTAAGGTGACGGGCATTAATTTGGGATCTAGTTCTCCTAATCTGCACACAAAAAATGTAAGGAAGAAATCTCGATTGATCTTTTCAGGAGACGATTACCAACTCGATACATAAAAGCTAGAGTTATATATTCACTTAATTTTAAAAATAACGAATCTTATTGAATATCCCAACAAATAATCGTACAAACAACATAATAAAAGGTACAACAAAATACCACACTTCTACATAACAATGAAAAAACATTGGGTTGAAGAATTAGCACTCGAAAGCAAAGAACGATGACACATGTAGATTAATTTCAGGTACATTCGAAACCAGTTGGGAGTTTTTTCCCACAATTATTAAGGACACAGCTGAGGGCGACATGAATATCGAGGTTGATCAGACCCAAAACATTGGCTTTAATGGCAGTGCAAAGACAAACGGCGGCCTCAAGGTCAACAAGGCCTTAAATGAGACTACAACAAGGGAGTGTCGGAGGGGATCCTAATTGGACATTCACCAAGTTCAGCACATTGGCACAATCACCTAATTTGAGTGCATCTTTAGGGCATTTGCCTGTAGAAGTAGTTGGAGTACGAGTTGCGGTTAGCTTAGGGTTGAAAGTAGCCGGGGGAGTGCCACATGCTAGGGCAAAGAAGAGAATGTTAAGGGAGAGAAAGAAAGCTAGTGAAGCTGTGCTCTTGGCTGAACCCATCCCTCAAACTCAGAAGTCCAAAAATAAAAGGACGAGCTATTTACTCAATTTTAAAAATTACAAACCTTATCGAATATCAATCTACCAAATAATCGTACAAACAAAAGGTACGACAAATTAAATACCACACTTTTACATTAACAAAGAAAAAATGGCACTAGGTTGAATAATCAACTTGCAAAAGTAAAGAACGATAATTTGAGTAGATAATTTCAGGCACATTCAAAACCAGTAGGGAGTTTCTTCCCGCAATTATTAAGGACTAAGCTGAGGACAAGAGGAATATCGAGGTTGAGACCCAAAACATTGGCTTTAATGGCAGTACAAAGGCAGACGGCTGCCTCAAGATCGATAAGGCCTTGAATGAGACTACAACATCGGAGTGTCGGAGGGGATCCTAATTGGACCTTCACCAAGTTTAGCACATTGGCGCATACACCTAATTTGAGCGCATCTTTTGGGCATTTGCCCGTAGAAGGAGTTGTAGTGGGAGTTGGCTTAGGGTTGGGAGTAGCCGTGGGAGTAGCCGGTGGAGTGTCACATGCACTAACTAGGGTAATGAAGAGAATGTTAATGGAGAGAAAGCAAGCAAGTGGATAAATGCTCTTGGAACCCATGTCTCAAATTGAAAGACTAGTGGATATACACTCTTTCTGTTATTGCAAGTGATGATCAAAGAGAGAATCTATTTGGTGCTGATGAGAGGTTTGTAGTTAGGAGTGGGTATTTGTAGGGTTTAAAGAAAATGATTATCAGCAGTAATGTATCAATAGCTAGCCTTGTATGCCTATCGGAGTTGAGCTGGCATATGCAAACACTGGAGCACGTTTCTGATGTATGTGAACTTCGAGTTTTTAATTGCCTCATATATTCCTTTGCCTCCAGTCAATTCACTAATTTATCTGTCTTAGATCTTTGATATCTTTCCATTTGAGCTTATCAATTCTCTTGTCAATCATAGATTAAGAATCACGAGGTATGTGTGCATTGACATATTTTTATCTCTAAGAAAATGGATCCTAAGCCGTAGATTATGTTTGTGTCTAGCTAGGCTAATAGTATAACATGAATTCAACTCACAGAACATGCAATAAATAATTGTTCAGCAAAAAAAGGACATTATCAATGTTGTTGAACTTACAACATAAAGTGAAAACACAAAGCAGCAGAGAGCTTTCTGGGACCAACAAATTAAACAATATAGAGTAAGTTATTACTTCATCTAACAAATTAATGATGGATAACTGCATATTATCCCACGTATATTTAGACTGTGATTAGTTAAGAACTTAATTGGATATATATTCGACTAACTACTTCAAAAATAATAAGGAAAGAAAAAGAGAGATTATGAAAACAATTGGAAGGGCATACACGTTCAGGAGGATATGATGCTGCAATTTTGGAATGACAAAAAAGAAAAATGAATTGACCGATTGCCTATCGTAATTGTTATTATGTGTATATCGGTGAAATTACATGAAAAGTATAATGAAATGATCATTGTCTCAATATGATTATCTAATAATTGATCATAATCTAATATACTTATTAATTAATTAATAGGTTAAGATTTAAAACTCACAGAGAAATGCATTCATTCTCATACCTTTGTTAAAATTCAAAGAACCGTTTCTAATTTTTTTTGATTAAATTAATCCTCATAGAACATGCAAGCAATGTTTCATTATTTCAAGATATTGTTAATTTTTTTTGTTAATAATCATCTATATCCAACGTCATTCTTTGGCTGATCACTAAAACAAATGTTGGCTTGGTCACTTCTGATAATCCAGTAAGATGCATGGTTTCGATACAAATTATTAGAGTTTATATAAAGATATAAACAATAAACATAATATAAAAAAAAGTCATATAATGAAACAATATAAAAACAAAACTATATTAATATGACTTGAGAATTATGGAATACATATGAGGACTTATATAAGCATATTTAACTTATGGATCAAATTATGATAACTTACGGGCCAAGTACACAATCTAATTTTATGTCAGATACTAATTAATACTAATATCATAAATACTAAAATATTAATACCATTAATGCTAATACCATAAATACTAAAATATTAATATTTATAATATTAATATTCTCTGCCACAAATGACACTCACCAAATAATAACACATGACAAACTGCCTAATTTGTAAGCATCGGGTACGTAGCACATGATAAACTGCCTAATTTCTTTTGTTTCGATACAAATGTTTGTTGTTAGGTGCAGATACCTAGAGGCTACAGGGTTCCAAGAAGGCAGAGGTATGTGAATTATGTTTTGAAGAAATTAAAGGAAAATTATACCACCGCGCCATCGTATCTATTCGGGATTTGAGCTGGCAAAAAAGTATTGAAGCACATCTTGGCATACATCTGACGAGAAATATGACGTCATATATTTTGTTACAATTCCAATTTCATCTTCTTTTATACCCCATGTGTATAGTTATCAAGTCATTCTTATAATTTTATCTATTTAAATTTATTGTTAATATTTGTCCACAAATAAGAATATAAATATTATGTGACATTTATAGATGAGATACAGCAAAAGTTGTAATTGAGAGTGTAACAAAAAATTTGAACTCAAATAAATATAGATTTCCATATTTACCTTTGGCATGGTAATTTTAAGAGAATATGGGGAAAGATCACAGAGTAGTCTCTAGTAATGATACTTTGACTATAATAACATTGTAAAGCTTAGAACTCTTCATTTTCTAATAATTAATTTCATCTTTTTAATGTTATAACCATTGTTAACGATTTAGCCATTACTCATTAAACTTCTACGTGTTGTTATGGTCAAATTTATATCACTGTTGTTGTTATCGTTTTTGTTATTTTTTTCATTGTTCTAAATTTTTTTTGGACGTCTAAGTATTGAGCGGCGTACCTCTAGGGAGAGCTCTAACGAGTTGGTTAATTTTCGAGTAATCGTCGAGTATACCAAGTATGATAGCAATTAACACCAGAGTACTCGCTCAACGAGCTAGGTCCTCCATCTACTGAGTAGATTCGTCTAACGAATTTTAGAACACTGATTTTTTCTATTCAATAAATTAAATTTATGCCACCGTTTTGCGTTTTATATGGCAACTCATATGAGTAATTTATTCCCTTTAGATAGCTCATGGGTTCAATAAAGACTCCAAAAACAATCAAAGAAACTCACAAGCAAATCTACTAACAAGGAACAGACTTCAACCATGGACTTTTCACCTTCTTTAGCAAGCTAAGATGAATATTTCATTATTTAATTCGTTGTTATATTTGATGCTTGACGTGTTACTAGTTTTCATTTACGATCTCGTATTTACCAGCTAGAGTCACTTGATCAAATCAAATTACAGAACGATCAAAACCCACAAGCAAACCCCATACGCATAGGAAAATAACAACTCAATAAGAAAGGAAAAATTAGATTTATAAGATCAACACAACATAAACCAAATTATGACCTTCTCTAATAAATTAGTTCTAATGTCCGACGTTATTCGGGCTTAATACAAATATTTATTATTTTATTATAATTGAAAGAATAAAATTCTTATTTTGTATAACTTATTTTATTAATCATTAACCGAATAAATTTTATTTTTAAGCTAATTAAGTACATTTAATATAAATTTTCAAGATGTAACATTTTCTTTAAACAAAAGTATTTTTTCTTTACATTTTTAAGTAGATATATTACATTTTTTTAAAATATTGTGTTTAATAAAATTGTGATAGATAGAAATAATGGTGGAAGACAATGAGTTTAGTTACATTTAGCATTATAATTATTTAATTTAATACATATTTTTCAAATTTTAAGTGAGTGGATAATAAGTCAAGTGAAAATCTGTGTAGCTCTTAATTAATTGCGGAATTGGATCGAGTCAAGGAACAATCCTATCCAAAAAGTGGAAAAATGCGAACTAAAAACATGAATAACAGGAAGACCACTTCTGAAAAATCTATTCAAATTCTACTAATATGTGTCATTGAAAGGTTGCATGCAATACAGTTCTAATTAATATTGATGCAAAGATAATGAAGTTACTAACATTTATCATTGTAATTACTCAATTTATTGCATGTATTTAACACTATTTCATAGTGACTCAATGAGTCATGTGGAATAGATTTTTTTATCCTGCTGAGTTGTGTATCTGAATGCTGAGTTGAGGGATATAATTGTCCAAAAAATGATAAAAGTGCAAACTAAAAACTGGATCGACTCAATGAGTGTTTACCTATTTTTGCTTTTATATGTATATATATATATACTCCCTCTGTCCACAAATGGAAGAGGCCAGTAACCCTTATTTTTGTCCAACAAAGAATGCATTTGTCTAAACTTTTGAAGTTGTAAGTACCATTTTACCCTATATTTGTTAATACGTATTTCTCTCTCTTTCCATCATTTCACAGTCTCCTTTCTCTCTCTCCCTGTCACTCGAATTATGCTTTCCCCATCTACTCTCAAGTCCCTCTCTCCATCTACTTTTATCTCACCATCTATTTGAACAAAGTTCAGGATCGAAAAAAAAATGTCAAATTTCCTTTCTATGGCCAGGTTTCGGATTCATAAGTTATAAGATCTACCTCTGCTGCCTTTGCATTAGTTCCAAGCAGCAAGGAGAATGGCTTCCCAGCGAAAAGATGAGAATTAAATCACCCCACATCGGATTAAACTTCTGCTGTTGCATAAACAAAAAATGACTTATTGGATTTTCTTTTCTTTCTTTTTGGAGCTCGACCGATTCATCGATGAGGTAAACCTTGACTTAGATCTGATGCGCATTTGTTTACAAATTTATACTTTGCTTCGATCTTTGTGAACAATCTCGGGAAATCCTTGATTTCAACTTGCATTTCTTTTTGCAACTGGGAAAGGGAAACAAGCGGAACATGGTCCGGGACTTCGCACAAGAATGGTTATATAAAGCACTGTTGCCATTTCCTTTGCTACCAACTTCTTTCAGTCCTAAAGTCAATCAAGAGGGTAAACTCGATCTATCTTCAATAAATATCAAAATCGGACTCTCATCCGAAAATATACAGATTGGTATCCATATTCATTTATAAATTCTCACCAAAATTCGCAGGTAACACAAGTAAGTTTTTTCATATTTTTAGAGTGATTGAGTTCTTCACAAGATTGTAAAGATGTTCTTTTTAGTTTTTAAATAACAATTCCTAGATTGGGCAGTAGTATTGTTCCAAATAGGAGGTGATTTGACGATTTGACGGAGTATTGGACAGTAGTGTATGTTTTCTGAAAGGGGTTGAATTTGATTGGTTTTGTATGTGCTGTTTTTGATTGGATTTAATTGCCTTCCGTCATTACCTTGTTCTAAAATCTCTGATCCATTTATCAAAACCTGAATCTCAATCATAACTCACAAGTGAACTCAGTTCATAGACTTTATCTTGATTTAAAGTCTCGAACTTTCCAGTAAATTTTCGAAACAAAAACCCTAATTGTACGTTGCTTGATGTCGGTTTTATTCAAAACTATTCATTTTGTATTATTTTGGGTAGTAATTGTGTTGCTGAGATTTGTTTTGTAAGTGGACTTATATGGACTTTTGAATTTTTAATTGGTGATAATTTGGTGTTATCTAAAGTAAGTTTGGGTTATAGTGGCATTTCACTATAAATTGTTTGGAGTCAGAGTGTTTGACCTTTGTATTGTACTCATGTTTGAATTTTAATGGTATATGTACTTTGTGTTTTTTGTTTTATACATAATATGATCAAAGAAAACTGGGGATGAGCTCAAGGTCATCCTACTGCCATACTTTTATGTTTGGGGCTAGCGAAATGACGTTGTATTGGTAAGAAAGCTCACCTAGTAGGATAAGCTTTGGCTCATCCCCCATTTCCTCGATTAAATTTTTGATTGGCTTTGTATTTGCTATTTGTGTTTTCAACAGCTTAATGTGCTGAGGATTTCTTTGACGATTCAAGTAGCGATGAGCAAACGATTAATATGGTTACCGAGGGCTTGGTTGCCAATGTTTCGGAAGTAGTTCCAACAATGGTTCAAAATTGCATAAATGTGCAACCTCAATTGAATAAAATGTACATGCAAATCAAAGTAATGGAGCAACAAATGAAGGCAATGGAGCAAAAAATATTAGAACTGGAGGAGAAGATTAGTGCTTTCATTGTTTAATTTCATGTACAGGTTCTAATGTAACGGTTTAATGTTATCGGATTATAATGGATTTTGGTTTGGACCATTGAAATATAATGTAATGTAATGTTTGGTTATATGTAATCAATGTAATGGTTTAATGTTATCGGATTATAATAGATTTTGGTTTGGATCATTGTAATGTAATGTAATGTAATGTTTGGTTATATATAAGCAATGTAGTGGATTATGGTTAATGTTTGGATAATGGATTATGGTTACATGTAAATAATGTAATGTTTGTACTAGTTTGCGATAAGTCTCAATGTAGTGGTTTGGATCATTGTAAGTAATGTAATGCTTTTTTAGACATCCAAAAGGATAACCCAAATGACACTCTCCCACAGAAAGAATGTAACTGAAACAGGTAAAAGAAAATACTTCCAACTTAAAATAAAACACACACACAATATTAAAAGTCTTGTGAAAGAAAGCTAACAAAGTAGTTTAGTTAATTGATCATAACTACGAGAAAGTAAACACACCTATCACCCTTTTGGAAACTCATTGAAAATAATAATGATAGATGATCTGAAATTTCAACTTTTCCCAACTTAGAAATGAATATATTTTTTCCGTTAGTAGTATTTCTTTCCTTTTACTCCCAACTTAGAGTTTTTTTTTCAACCCTTTTGACATACCCTTGAATGTTATTTTTTTTCATTTTTCTGTTATTCATTTCTTCTTTCTGCTTATCTTTTTTCCACCTTTTTCACATAGATTAGAATGTTAGTATCTTTATCTTTTTGGTGTTTGTTTTTTGTCTTCTTCATTTTTTTCTCTTTTTTTGTGGTTATTTTTTCCTGTCATTCTTTTTATCTTTTTCTCCTTTT
>JAUMHB010056514.1:0-30507 GCA_032359685.1 Pittosporum tobira
TATATATATATATATATATATATATTAACAATTGGGAAAAATAATAGAAATAGCAACCGTTAATGAGATTCTTGACGGCGAGATATCGAGAACGAAGCACTCTGCGTTCAACTCCCCCTGCACCACCGCTGGTTTCTTCAGGTGCTTCTTCTTGTGTCCCATAATTATCCTCTCTATTAGGGTTTCTAGTATTAGCAGCACTATTGGTGCCGCTACTTGGCTCGCCTTTTACGATTCGAGGCATTTGTTTTCGAATTGAAAACCTAGATAGGGTCGGATCTATGAATGGATCGATAAATCGGAGGGTTTAGAAAAGGCATGGGAAAGAAAGCCAGCTTCAAAACCCTAGAATTTAGAAACGAAGGCAGAACGCCCAAATTTTCAAAAGCGGATGAATTTTACAATTCGACCGCGCTTGGGCTTTGGGTTTGGGCTCTAGGATGTCACGTGACAGTATCGGAGGTGCATCAAAGTGTTACTCTCTCCATCTCATATCCTCTAACACCTCGTCGGGAAAATGATAATAATAATGAAAAAAAAAGTGGTAAAAAATTATCATTTCTTATTATTTATGAGTTTGAAAGCTAATAGAAAAGAAGTAAAAAAGAGGGTTATTTTTATTTTTTTTGATGAGTTTTTTTTTTTTTTTGTCAAATTTGAGATGATTTGCGAAGAAAAATTATTGTTTAAAATCAAATTTTTCTTAATACCATAAAAATAATTTACTTATCATGTCCTCCACGTATACTATTTAAAATGGTAACATAGTATCTTTTTTTTTCTTTTCTTTTCAACTCACAAACACAAAAAAAAATTATTCAATTTTCTATTATAAACTCACAAACACAAAAAAATAAAATTTATAATTATATAAGTTAATAGTTGTGGTAATTATATAAATTAATACCAAAAATCATTGGACCGAATGAATAAAAATTTGATTCCACTTAAATAAGATATTGAGTTCGAACATTGTGAATAAAAATAATAATGTTAAAAGAGTTATCTCTCGATCATATACTCAAAAATAGTTACACATATTAATCATTATTATTATTTTTTAATTATATAAGTTAATGAATGAATGGGCCGTATTCATGGGCTGCATTAAGTCTTATTTGGCGGCTGTGGCCTAGTTTGGACTTTTTAAGTAGTCCAGAACTTACCATTAAAGTGTTCCACCAACTGTTTATTTTTTTCCATTAGAAAGAATTAATGTTCAGATTAAGTCTAATTTCTTGGGCTCATCCCAAATAAAGGATTCCAATGTTTTATCTGTTTTTCTTTTCTTTTTTTTTCGCTTTCAACTGTCCATTCAGTCGGTCGTCCTATGGAGGCTTCTCTCCTTTTACGAAGGAAAAAATGCATCATTTCCAATTTATTATTTCATTCATCTCAATTTATTTATCCTAATTAGATAATATATGTCTATTAAAAAAATATATTTTTTAAAATACTCTTATTATCTTAATATGTGAGAATTAATAGAAATAGTTTATTATATATAGCGGAAGAAGATAAAAAATTTTGTAAAATTAAATGAACTTAATATTTTAAGGATTGATTGTTCCGATGTAAAAGTTGACTAATTAAATATGACTAGTGTTAGAAAAATGTGACAAAAAATTGTATAATAAAGAAAAGTAACAAATAATTTGGGACAAACAAAAAAAAATCATGACAAATAAAATGAAACGAATAGAGTAGTATTGTAGTACAAATTACAGACTCGCTCCATTTGATGACAAGAGACTACTTACCATAAAAAAGCGTATTTCATTGTGATGATAATATAAAAATGACACAATTTTCTTATGTTTATTGTTACTATTATATTCTTATTATGCTATCACCACTTAATATTCATTATTTTAGAGATAAACTTGGTAAGAGAGATCTCTCCTTATGAGTTATTTAAGGAGTCATTTGTTTATGTATTTAGATAGTTTATTTATTTACTTACTTACAATTTTATTTTAGAGAAATGCTATAAATACTAACAGGTACATTAACAAGATGTGCATAAATTGACGTGTCAAATTGTAATTGGTGGATGCATAACTATACATGGGGTGGGCATGTTACTACAATCAAATATAATTTGACACGTCAATTTGTATATATTTTGTTAGTATATCTATTAACGCACATAGTATTATTGTTTATTTTATTCTGAATTTTAGTAATTATTCAATAATTTTTGAGTTGAAAAAGTTATCATTAGATCCTTATAAAAGGGCAACACTTTATTTTGGCCTATTTTTTTTTATAAGATTTATCTCCCTGTTGAGTAATTTCAAATATTATCTTTGAGAATATACAATAATTTATTGTTCTTATTATTTTCACTGTTGTGCTACATAATATAGAATATAAAAATTATTCTTAATATTCTCAAATGGGACTCTCTAATTTATTAAAACAAAGGATCTTTATTATTTTATGTCACACGGTATTTAAGAAATGGAACATTCAAGAATGGTGCCAGGTTTAAGTGTTGGCTAGAAAATGCAACCAAAATGCACCAAACAGCAGACACCATGACAGCAAAATTACAGAAAGATAACAACCAGAGATTGTTGTAAGATACCTTCCAATCCCTCTAAAGTCAAATCTGAAGATGAAGTGGCTGAAGGAAACTTCTCAGAGGACCAGAACGAGTTGTGTTGGCAGCAGGAGCATTCGTAGGTGTTGAAATAAGCAACCAGCAAATACACAAAGCCAGCAAAGTTAGAAACAATGCAATTACTGGCAGAGGATCTTACAAACTATATGATATCCCTCCTCATCCACCGTCATCAGTCTCTGCAGCTCTCCTCTGTAGAGAGCTGCACAGAGAACTCGGATACATTCTTCAAAATTAAAATCACAAATGTGTGTATCTATGTCAAATGGCAACCTATAACAACATGGATTGTTTGGTACAACTTATTTCAGAATAGTTTATAGTTTATTTGTCGATTATGTCAAATCACATTTGATCATTGAAAGGATAATGTCAAAGTCGTTATTTTAAATATTCAATAAACTAATCAATGTCATTATTCCAAATATACAACAATAAAATTACCAAACCAAACAAAAAGCCCAAAAAAGGGGATCAAAAACCAAGCCCCAGTTACCAATAAAAGCGAAAAATAAAAAAGGCCAAACTCACAGCCTGGCGGCCTGGCCCATGGAAACTTATACTGTTATACAGTACTACTTCTTGAATGTTGTTTCGAACATATAATAGGGTCTGCACAGGGTTATTATAGTAATAGGACACCTGAAACTCTGAAAGCAGCTCTATTCAAACCGGTCGACCCGACGTAGAGAGAATAAAGAGCCCTAGACCACCTCGGAGTATAGAACCGCATAGCAACAACAATGGACGAATAGCTGATGACCTAATCGTAACAGACGTCGTTACTTCTCATTTCCCATGGAAAAACCTGCTGAAACGGCAGAGAAAGAAGCGTGGGGGACATGGGAGGAGCTACTGCTTGCCTGCGCCGTCAACCGGTACGGCACCAGGAGCTGGGACTCCGTCGCCCTCCAAATAAAGAAGCGGAGCTCCAAAGCGACGCCGTTCCTTACACCACGTAACTGCAAACAGAGATTTAACGACCTCAAACGCCGATTCACTGACCAAAACGACGCCGTGGGAGACAGTAAGTCCGAGAACGAGACTACTATTCCTTGGGTCGAGGAGCTGAGGAAACTCCGAATTGCTGAACTTAAGCGCGAACTCGAACATTACGATCTCTCCATCGTGTAAACCAAACCTTTCATTCATTTCACCATATATGTATCTTTGTGCACACATATATACACACACCGATCTGAATTGAATCTATTCACTATGCATATGTTTTTGTTGATTGATTAGGTCTTTGGAATTGAAAGTCAACAAATTGAAAGAAGAGGGTGATGAGAGTTTAGAAAACAAATTAGATCTGGAGAAAAATGAAGAGATGATAGTAATAGAGACAGAACCGGAGAAGTTATCGCCATCGCCGAAACCCGTTGCGGAGGAGCCCGACCGGGACAATCAGTCGACGATTCAATCAAATTCGACGGATCCGAAAAGTCAGGACGTCACCAAGGGTGGAATAAAAGTGGAGAATGATCCGGAACCGGATGGAACCGGCGCCGTGAAGCCTGAACCGGTTTCCAGCTCGGTGAAACAAGTTTGCGACGAGTCCTGTAACGGTAGTTCGGACAGTATAGAAATGGTTCAGGTGGTGACGGCGAAGGTTGAGCAGGAAGGTGGAGCTACTGAGGGGCCGGACTTGTGGGAGACAGTGGCGGAGTCGAAAGGTTCAAGGGAAAAGGAGAGTTCGGATGTGCAAAGCTCGGCGAGTAAATTGAAGAAAGAAAAGATTGATAAGGTGCGTTGTCGTATTGGTCGTGGTAATGAACGCGAGAACGAGGATCAATCTTCTCCGGGATTGAAACAAACATCTTTGAAATCACAGCCATTGGTTGATTTCCTTGAGATTTTGCGTTCTCACAAGCTGAGGTCGGTGTTTGAGAGGCTTCTTGAGAAGCAGGTATATCGTTTCACTTTTAGTTTATTTGATGAACAAGGTGTTTGACACAAAATATGATGATTCATTATTATGGTTTATTTATCTCTTCATCTTTTTTGGAAAAACCCTACCAGCTTGAAGGTTATAAGATAAATGAATGGACAACAGCAATAGGTTTTTAAGAGAGAAAGGGAGGTGAGGGACACTGCACATACAACGTCCTTATTTTGAATTGATCCATTAGAGAGGAAGTAATGATTTTAAAAAAATAATAAAAAAGAAAAAGAAAAGTTGTCTTTAACATCATCCTTGATCTCAATCTTTTTGTAACAATGACTAATCACCGTTCTTTCAACACTTGAAAAAACTAGACTCTATTTGCCTGTGGACTTTGTAGGAAACCTCAAAATACAGGAACTTGATCAGGCAACATGTTGATCTTAAATCAGTGAAAAGGAATGTAGAAGAAGGTTGGTATTTAGACTGCGAGCACAAGTTCTTTCGTGATTTACTGCTTCTCATCAACAACGTCATTGTCTTCTTTGGCAAGAAGTCCTCAGAATCTATTGCTGCCATTGAGCTCCGACAGCTAATTTCAAAAAAAATGGCCCATAAGATTGCCAAGGCAGATTATCTGTCAACAGAAAAACAAAAAACTTCACTGCCGTTAGCAAAACAAGCTAAGAAGGAACCTTGTGATTCTTTGCTTCCAAAACCACATATGGCAGGAATAATCACCGTTTGCCGTAAGCGCAGCTCAATTGCTTCGAAAGGCTCGGCAACGTCTTCAGGGTCTTCTGCTGATAGAAAGAGAGAACAAACAGCTGCACTGACTGAGGATAAACCTATTCTGGAATTGAAGCAAACTGCCAAAATCACGAAGAAGAGGACAAGGGATGTGTCTGCATCCAACTTGAAGCCAAAGGGCAAGAATTTCAGTTGTACCAATAATGACAATGAAAAAAATTCCACAGCAATTTCCACTCAAAAAAACCAAGGCAAAGTAGTAGTAGAAGCTGAGAAGAAGAACCCTGAAGTGAAGAAGCAAAGTGCAGCAAACTTCTTGGAAAGAATGATGAGAAACTCGTCCTTGAACAACGGGGGAACATTGCTACTAGATAATACATTCAAAAGTGCATCGATGGTTAGTGTCGAGAAAAATAGCGAAGGAGGGGTATTATTGTCTGAGCAGAAAAGAAAGGGTGGTGAGAAAAAGGACAAGGTTAGTAGTAGTAAGAGGCAACCACCCAAGGAGGAGGAGGAGGAGGAGGGGGGCAGCAAAGGAAAGAGGAAAATGGGGGTGCGGCCATCAAGAAAAACTGCAGTGGCTGCAGCAGCACCACAGTTGTCTCCTCCTCCGGTGTTGGCAGCTCATGGAAAGCGTAGTAGGTCAATAGGGGACACGGATTCTGAGGTTTCAAAACAACGTAGGAAAAAAACTAGGAAATAGTTGCAACCTCTCTCTATATCAAGGTGGTGGATTATGGAAACGATAGTCATCTGGTGTGTTATCTAACTCTTCAATTTTCCAAATTTTTTTTACGTGTTTTCTTGAAATATTATATGTTTATGGTTTTAATTTTTTTCTTCAGTAGCCTTTTTAATTAACAGATAGCAGCCAAGTGTCATTGTCTACTTTCTTTCCATCTGTTTTGAGGTCTGGCTGTGTTTTGAGTTAAAGATCATGGTGCGTTGCTACCCATTAATAAATGGGTAAATGCTTCGATAATAATCTATATGGCCCTTTTTATTGTTATTTTCAAAAGCTATTTCTTCCTATTCCATTCCAAAATTATACATGGGTATTCTTTTTTGCAACTTTTTCGGATTTCTATTTAGTACCATAGAATATCATAATATATTCCTTCTAATTCATCATCATTTCATATGAATACAAATAAAATTGTATAGCATCTCTAAAACAAACATTGTTTCGAAAATACGTTTCTTTTATGTAAAAATTGTAAGTTTCTTTTATGTAAAAATTGTAATAGATCATCTATTTTTAACAAATTGAAAATCTGCAGCAGGCTGCCATGCGGAAACACACCCAATTTGAGGTTTTAAAATGGAAGGGCCTGCTTAAAATGCTCAAATGCCAAACCTATTTGCAACAGCCTAGAATCATCACATCAATCGCAGATCGCTACAAGCCTACAAGTTATGTGCTTGTGTTCATAGTTTTGGTAGAGAATTTATCCATCTCTACTACAAGCATCGATGCAAAACTCGGTTGAGATTTGTTCTTTCTTTTAACTTACATAAAATAGATAAAAAGTGAAACAGTTAAATTTCGACGATTGACCACCATTTGCTCTTCTTCCTCTCGGCAACTTCATCATCTTTCAATGATCTCAATTCGCCTGAACTTTGTTGTCTGTGCGGGAATTGCTGCTGTCCATCTAGTAATTTGAAACCACAGCCACAAAAAGAAGAGGGTAAAAAATAATACTCCGTAAGTAGACCTTTAAAAGATTTGAGAAACAACGATAAATTTTAAAATTAGTAAATGAAGAGAGTAAAACTCTAATACGTACAAAAATTATAAAAAAAAAAACACGAAAGGCACTTGTAAATGCTTGGAGTGTCAGTCGGAGTCCCTCGCCAAATTGGATTATGGACAGTTATTTTCAATAGTTATTTAACTTTAGAGCTTTTTCCACATTCATACGTCCAATAACAGATGGTAGATCCAATAAAGTTATACTTGATCAAATAAAACAGGTAAATCGTATGTAGCACAAAGAAACAATGTTTTCTCAGCAGAATAAATATAACTTTTTATTGTTTTGGTTAAACAGTGAATTTATACTAGCACAAGTAGATACCACTTTGACAGCAGAGTGTATATAACAAAGTCGAAAGTAACCTGTCACGTAAAAAATGTGTATTTATTAACATTTTTGCCATCTGATGCATCTGCAAGCCTCGAAATGACATCCATTAGAGCTTGTTCGTGATCCTGCATTATTAGCAACAATCAAATGTTCAATCACAGAACGATGAGGACAACAATGTAATTGCTTCATATGTTCAGGTCCAACCTTCAACATTTTTTTTGCCTTTTCAATTTCAAGCAGATTAGGGTGACTCGCATTTAAAACTTTTTGTACCTGTTGGAAAAAGAAAGATTAAGAAAAAAAAAATGAAATAACATGCTAAGGTGCAAATTAGCTCAAGATCATTAAAAGAAATACCTCCTTTATTAGTGTGTTCGTGTGACGTATTTCAATATCATCTGAAGCCTTATTTAGGACACTTCGATGAGATAATCCATGGCTAATGCAATTCTCATCCCCAGAAGCTTGTTTACGAAGCCCCCTTTGATGAGATAATCCTGGATCCTCACCCACCCATCTAATCTTCTCAGCAGGAATCTGCCATTTAAGAAGATATTGTGATCAAAAAAAGAAATCACTGTTAGCCAAGTGAATATGATGCGATGCAAGACCAAGCAAGCCAACCTAACTATTGAAAACGAAAATGCCAGCGTGGGAGAAATAGAATTGGTGATATTCAGAAATAAACTTTTTTACATAAATTGATATTCAAAAATATCAAATAAGTAATAATTCTTAGAGACCACAAAACACATTTCCGTCTTCAATATTTCTTCTACATTGTTCTGATGAAAAAAATATTTCTTCTACATTACATGTCAATATTGGAGTTATATTTCATTAGTTTTAAAGAACTTCAACAAACACAGAGGTACACCTTCCATGAAAGTGGATAAAAAGAAACTTTAATTCTTGGTCAACCTGTAAATTACCCACTGATGTGGCAAGAGATCTAAAACAAGTTGAGTTGCATATAACAGGTGATAGGCACTCTGCCTTTGTGTTCGGAAATTGAAAAGACTTTTTGCTTGCAACAGGCAAACATTAGATTTATTGGGACAAAATTGTCTCCTTATTAAAGGTCGAGCCAAAGAGCTCACTTGTTGCACATTTAGTCACAGGTTCAAGTCTTGAAAACAACCATCTCTATAAATAGAGGTAAAATTGCACACATCTAACCCTACCAGACTCGGCTTTAACTTACAGAAAAGAACAAAAGACACTTGCCTCTTTCAGATTGACCCATTCCCAAGCCTCATTTGGGGTATCTTTGTCATAGACCAGCACATGCCGATCCTGGAAAACAATAAAACAACATACTAGGGATCGGTGAAAACATGTCATCTAGGTGAGTATGAAGAGGTCTTTGGTCCAGTGATGCAAGCTGAACCCAATGACTCATGAGAAGATGGAAGTAGTTATTACAAGAAATAGAATTTGAATTTGAGTGCACTAAAATTGACGGTTAATCAATCAACCATTCCATACGAAATACTCAACTGTCTTCACATTATTATAAGCCACAATGTGTTCTATTAAATATTTTGTTTTCATAAGTCGATGTGTTCTATTATCGCCTTGTCCAAAGAGAAGATTAAAGTGATACCAGGATTATCATTTTAATCTTGAACACACCTCTTGAGGGTTGTAATCATATATGGTGGCCTCGTAAAAGTTGTTGTCTGTGGGCCATTTTGTCATCACTTTCCTTCCAATTAGTGGATCATGTCTTGCTGCTTCGGAATGGTCATTCGTCAACATAATGCCAGAAGATCCATAATTATTAGAAAGCAGACCCCTTGGAGTTGGACCCGTACAAGGATGACGTGTGGACATCATTGAAGATAAACCTGGCACTTGCTGACCCTATATTGAGAAACAAAGTCAAACGGATGTCGAACTATAATCATTTTCTTCCAGCCCTTTTATCTAATATCACAAATGAATCACAACATACAGAATTGGGTTTTCTCCCTCCAGTGCCAAAGGATGGCTGTATTGGTGTGCTAAACGCTAGAGGTACTGATTGAGATGTCTTTTGTTTCTTCCAAGGTGCTGAAAATGTTGGACCAGGTCGCGACTCATGCATAGGTGCCTTTGACTTTCTCCACTCCCTTATTTTACAAATGATGTCATCAGCATTGACTTTTGCGAGTAGCTCCCTGTGTTCATCATCTGAGACCCTGAGCTCTTTCCGAAGTTCTGTTATTAGACCTTCTTTTTCCTAAGGAAACATAACATGTAGCATTTGAGCTAATTAACAGATTGCGGAAAGATCCATATATATTATTACCACATGTGGCAAAGCAGTATTTACCCATGAAATGGCATCAGATTGGGCTTTAAAGGCCCGTAAGACTGAACGGTATGCTTCTTGCTCAAGCTCGTGGATTTGGGCTTCCATGTCAAATTGCATCTTTGGGTATGAGGATGAATTTACAATAGATCTTACATTTCCTGTATAATGTCCCCCTATTGAAACTCTATCAAAGTATGATGATGTACCTGCACTTATTTTAAAAGGCAAATATGAATTACAATTATTGGGGAATTGCACTTTTGTGGAATGGAAGAGTATCAGCTGCAGAACTCTGAACTTATTAGACTTGCTGTAAAATAAAACTACATAAATTTTGTTGGAAAAGTCAAAGGTTCATAAAGTGCAATTCCACATATACAATTTTAACACTCAAAGATGATACTCAATGAGAAATATATCAAATTTTGTGTCAACGTTCCTTCTGGAGTTGTAAAAATCAGATATAAATTTAAAAGTGTTTTTGCTAATACTCAAGGAGGACCCTAACACCTAGCAACTTTTGCTTGCAAAAGTAATATATTTAGATACATAATGAAATAAAAGACACATGCTTGCAAATGCAAGCATGTGCGCATGCACACGCATACACTCAAACACACAAGTATATACATTTATATTCTGGTCCTCTGGAAGTAGATAGAGGAGGATCAGATAACTAGAAATAGTAGATGCACATGTGGCGGTGTCTGTGTTGCTCTGGTACTATCCCTAAGTCAAATACTCAGTGCACTTTGAAGCTCTAATACGACATATGAACTACTCCCTCCTCTCCAATCATTTGAAATTTAGTTTGGAACGTTTTCAAATTCAAAACTAATATGAATTTACTTTATTATAGTCGACACAAACGTGAAACTAAACTCCTGTTATTTAGGAAAAGAAAAATCAACATTTTCAAAACTCAAATTAATTAATGTCAATTTTGAATTTTAATATGTCCCAAATTTACTTTAAAAAGTCAACCTGCTTTTACATTTTGGAATCGAGGAAGGATTCACCATGCATTCTGCCTAGAGTACAGAGTACACTGGAGTTGGGGTCATAAACAGATTATAGCACCAACCGGGCAACCGGTCCATCCCACAATGTACCTTAGATACATTCAATTTCACCTGTTGTTCAAGATATGCTTGAGCTTGAGTTCAATCTCATATCTTCAAAACTAAACAAAATAAAATAAAATAAAATAAAATGCGATATAGGCAAACTCAATGTGCTATAAACCTAGGTTAAATTAAGGAACTTTATGTAAGAAGATTCTAAACCCGAGTGCTTTCAACCCAGTTACCCAAATTACACACATAGATAAAACTAAAATAAGAAATGTATAATTTTATGCAATAATCTAGAGTAATGTGATGAATCTCACCTGCTGCCGGGAAGATCGTATGCCATACAAGAACTGGAGCAGCTGAGCTTCTTATGAGATATAACAAACCCTAAATTTAATTGGGCATTTGCACAAATGTGTGATTTTATGTTGAATCAGCAGGGATTTAGAGGGAGAGGCTGCAGATACGAGAATGAGAGTTTGGTGCCTATTTTGGAAAATAAAAAATACTACTATATAAATTGGAAGGAATATCCTCAGACTTGAAATATTTAATTCCAATTTTGCCTGCCTAATTAATGGGCTTTGAGTTCCGCCCTCCTTTTCATTTATATTTGGGCTTTTTGTAAGTGGGTTGCAGGCTGAGCCTTATGGGCTTAGCTTTATGGTAAACCAGTAGTGGAAGGCCCACACTACCTTAACTTTTTTATTAAAAAAATATTTACTTTTTTCTGTTTCATCTTTTCAACAAATCTATATATCTATAAATATATATATAAAGCCCAAAATACATCATTTTGGTTTAATATTTAATTATTTTTTGGACACTTTTGTCCCTCGATCATTTTTTCTTTTTAAAAAATTAATTATAGTTGTCAGTATTTGAACCTTGGTCAAATCAATAAGTTATGAGTAAGTTTACCACTCTATTAAACTCATATGATCAAATAAATTTCAAAATATTAAATACTGTATGTTTCGCTTAATGATATATAAATTTGATTTTTCATTATTTTCAAGTATACATAATTTTTATTATTAACATATTTACCGAAATTATCACTTAACTATATTTTAATTATAAATTATTAAAAATAAACATCTAACATATATATATAAATACAAATTTATTACTAAAAAAATATTACCAATAAAAATAACTATGAATTGTCTATTATTTTTTATATATAATATATGTTAAATAAATCACCCGAAACTTATATTTTAATTACAAATTATTAAATCCAAACATCTAACATATATATAAGTACAAAATATATTTTTTCCCAATATATTGTTTCTTCTACACACTCATTTTCATTACATAATGGAAAATGTCAATAGTATTAACAAAGTTATTATTAATAAAAGTAAGTATAACATATTTATTATCTTTCATACATAATCACTATTTAAGTATATTAGTAAGTTTAATTACATACATGAAATAGAAAATGGGTAACAAAAATATAAAAATTTATAAATAACTTCTAATTTGTTTTTATGTATGAACATAAATTCGATCAACTTAAAAAAAATATAATAGATTATTATTTACAAAAAAAAAAATCAAAGAGTTTGTCTTAAAATAAAATTCAAAAACTTATTTATCAAATAAATAAATAATTTATTAATATATATACATAATATCAATTGTTTTAACTTAAAACTAATTAAATATTAAAAAAATTACATAAAATATTATAATAACTTCTTATAATATATTAAACAATTGTGCCTAGTCCGGACAACGCCGGACATTCGAGCTAGTTTTAATAAAAATAATAATAAAAATAATTATTTAACATCTCTTCATTTATGTGCATAATTTAATATGTCAATTAAAAATAAAAATAAAAATAAAAAGAACAAATGGAGGAACACATGGTGAGAGTTATAAAGAGATGTGAGGTATAATATTAGGACCGAATGTGAGAAAAAATACTTGGTAGAAATTTATCAAAGGAAAAAACGACCATTGTTTTTTTTCCAGGTATGATAGTAGTTTCATTTTAATTCGCTCCTTATTTTTTTATTTATTTTTTGTAACTAATTATAAAAGAGAAAAAAATTAATTTGTTTTTATTGTACACACGTGTTTGCATAGATTAGTACTAATAAACTCTAATATCAAAAGATTTATATCTTTTTCCTTAAATTGTTTCTCATTTTATTATCAAGCCGCTTCTCTCGATTATCTAAATGTTACGATTGTTATTGGAAACATGCTTGCACTATTATATAATCAATATTAATTAAATTGTTTGGGTCTTCTTTAGACTCGATTGGTTAAAAGTTGAATATTAATTTTATTTGAAATATTAATCAAATATAATATATAACACTGATTGTTCAAATGATTTAAAATTAATTATTCTTTATATTAATATAATATTTGAAGTAACACATTTGAAGAGTTAAGTTTACCGTTCGATTTAAATTTGTATTTGATTTAATAATAATTACTTTAAGATGATTGATGGAGTTGGTCTGGTAAAATAATCATTAATTTTTAATCTTAATTAAATAGAGGCACGCTGATCAAGGTATTTTATTCCATGTTACATCTGAATCCACCAGTTCAATCTTGCCAAAAACAATATTAATAGCAATACGAATAAGATCTTCAACATTATGAAATGAAAAATCCATAAATTTAGAGTATGTTTGGTTTCATTTATTTGAAATGTTAAAAGTTATAATCACTTTAGAATTTTGTTTGTTTCAGCTTATTTATTTTTAGATTGTACAAGCTGCTAAAATACATAATAATCATTTCGAAAAAGTTAAGTTTCAGAAACTCATTCAATAATATTTTTTTAAAAAATTACACAAAACATAACTAACCACTTATTCAATAATCTAATTATTAAATAATTTATAATCTATTTTAAAATAAATTTTTCTAAACGAGCCTTCAGTGTGGATGTACAAAAGTGTAGCAGTAGTTGAAAAACCAGCTAAGAGCATGGAGCCAGATCGGGAAAAGTACAAGATTTAGCTCATCACCTATTGACTGCTTTGCTTTTGACTTCATCATCAATTGACTGTAATAGAAACTTGCGATATTCTACTATGCGTTCTTGCCATTTCAGTATTCAGTCGTGTAATTTTGGATAAAGTAATAACGAATTAATTAATTAACAAAAAAAAATTTAATATAATAACAATTAACTCTTAATTATTTTTGGTATGCGTTAAGAGTATTTTTCCACTGAATAAGTTTACCTAAAGAGTTTGAAAAAGAAATTGATTCGAATGTGAGGATTCGCATATCGAATCACATGAACTTTCATAGATAATCTCAGTTTACTAGTCGTTAAAGCAATATCACATGATTATTAGAGTTCTCGATCTCTCTCTGTCTTAATACTTCATAGTCCAAACTTGTTAAACACCTGCAAAATTGCATCCACCCACACACACACCCATATAAGGATTTTTGTCTGATGAAGAAATTATAGAATAGCTATATCACATGCAATATATTTTATTTTAGACAATAAAAAAAGGTGGCAAGGCACGTGCAGCAGTAGCTAGCAAGCAATATATAAAGTAGACAACAACGCCAACTCTTTCATCGATCCATCCATGAGATGAGCTTGCTCTGGTCTCACTTTTAAACACCAGAATGAAGATCCACCATTGCTGCCAAGTTTTGGCAGCTTTCATGGCTTTGATTCTCTTCCAGATCTTCATTTGCTCTTCTTCTTCGGTGGTACACAATGCTGCAGAGTATCATTACAATTACACGTCAGTAAGGAGATTCTTGTTGGTATCTACTCCTACTAGTAATCAGGAGAATCCATCGTCTTCGTCGTCTTCCTCAATGTCTGTACATACAACAAGTAGTCATGATAAGCAGCAGAAAAATGAGGCCAAGAAAGCTGTGGAGCAGAACCTGAGGAAGGCACCGAAAAGTATTTCAAATCCCATCCAAAATAAGTAGTTGTAATAGTAATTGTTTGTTTATATGATCAATCTCCAGCACTAGTTCGAATTTTTATTTATTTATTTGAATTCAAATTTTATGTTTTAGTGTACAATGTATCAAGATCTAAGGTGTAATAGCTCGTACTATATATATACTCTTTCTATTCTAAAAATAATATTTGCGTCCCAAATATTATTTTTATAACAGAGAAAATAGTAACTCGTATTATTACTAGATGTATTTAACAAATAATTTATGAGCCTCCACATTCTATATATATATTTGTTAAGTTACTAATCCAATTAATTAAAATCATACTCTCTCAGTTCAAAATTAGAAATACTTTTTAATATAAAAGTCTTAAATTTGAATTTGAAGTGTATTTATTACAGTTTATTTTAATTTATGCCAAAATTGATATTATAAATTACATATTACATCTGTCCTAAAATTATATTGCTTTTTTTTCTTTTTCAGATGATACTATATTCGATAATTTAATTTATAAATTTTAGTTTGTAATTACTTTTTTATTCTTATTTTATGTCACATCAAAATTCTCTTTTTCACTCTTTATAATTATAAAATACACTTGTAAAGATAATTTTGTCAAAAATATATATTTTTTCATAAAAAATTAGTTTCTTTAATTTGCATACTTTTTACATTTTACTCATTCTTTTTTTAACGGATGGAGTATAAAATATTATTACCACGTACGAATTTTAAAATTTTGAAAACTTAATAATTTTATATTATAATTTAAATTTTAAATTCTTATAAATTTAATTTGATACAACTCAAAATTATTTTAAAATTTAAGCGAAACGGTGTATAACCTATTGGAAAATGTTCCAATAGATGGATCAGTATTATGGATCATATACGCTTTAACACCAACAAATGTCTCGTACTTTCATCTTCCTGTGCCTTTTTGGGCCCGAAATAGGCTCACTTTTGATTTAGTGACATAAAGCCTCTATTTTGGACCTACAACATCGTGGACCCATATGGATAAAAAAAAAAAAAAAAAAAAAAGAGCCGCGCTAAGCCGACCTAGTTTGAATTCGACCTTTTTTTTTTTAAAAAAATTATTAATTTGAACTCGATTCGTTTAATTAAATAAATATTTTATTAAATTTTAAATAAGTTAAATTTAAATTTTTTATAAATAATTTTAAAATTTTAAACATGAAACCTTTAACGAATTGAATTTTAATTGAACTGAATTTGAATTTGATTTGTTAAATTCAATAAACTCTTTTAATAAATTTGAATTTTCAATTCGTTTAACGCCTCTGACTACATGATAAAGTGAAATCCTTTGTGAGTGGATCCAGATTGTTGCATAATTTAAAATCATGCATGACCTGGAGTATACAAGTCCTATTATCATTAGGCATTCGTAAATTTAATCACAAGTTTGATTCTCACGTCAAACATTAATTTATATTTTTATTATTTAAATAAAATCTTAATTATTTTATTTAGAGGGTTGATTGAAAACAAAAACCAAAAAACTACTCACACATAAAACTTCTTTTAAGAAGGTACTCCCATATATGAGGTTCTAACCAAAAAAAATATACAGTATATATAAAAATGGACAAGCACTCAATTTTTACACTTTAAAAAATTAGTATTTATTATCCAACTAATGAATAACAACTTGAGAAGGTGTTCAAAAGTTGAAAATGATGGCTCGGCAAAATTGATAATTTGTGGTTGATAAATCAAGAAACCGCGTCCATGTGACAAGCCTTTACATATTTAGAAGGTCCAAACAGATCAATACATAATAATAGTAGTCATTTTCTTTATCCAACTATTACCCTATTTCGTATAATTTATTTGAAAATAAATATATTATAATTTATATATTAATTTAAATAAATTTAAAACATTTTTATATTTAATTTATAATTTTAAAAAAATTAATTAAAACAAATAATTTTAAGATAATTTATTTTTAAAAATATGTTATAAGTTGTTGAAATAAATTGCTTCAACATACATACACTATCATTAATTTAACTTAATTTAATTTAAACTTCGAACCAGTACAACAAAGATAAATGGGAAACAAGAAGGTAGCCAGGCAGGTAATTAGTTGATCGGTTCTCGCCAAATTAAACAAGAAAGATACACTGAAAATACAACATTGTCCAAATTATTATTTATTTTCATATAGTATTACTTTAATATGAGTTTTTTTATTCATTATTTTTTTGACCCATATTATTCAAAATAATTAAGAAGTAAATAGAGTCTTGCATGCATTAGCTAGGTTATAAAATCTCATTCATAGATGTTATTAGAGTTTATATAAAAATATCAACAATAAACATAATATAAGAGAAAACTATATATTGAAATAATAGAAAAATAAAACTATATTAATATGACTTGAGAAACCCAATACACAAAAGCATTTATATAGACTTATTATAACTTGGAGACTAAAACATCTAATTAAACTTAGAAATTAAGAATCCTACAATAACTTGGAAATTGAATCATACAATAACTTGAAAACTGAATCCTACAATAACTTGGAAACTAATAATATTAATTAATAATAATATTAATTTTAATATCCTCTCAAGTTGAAAGTCTTATAGTTTGAACTTTAAGCATGTTCTCGTAAACTAAACTTGAATTAAAACTAGACTGGAACTGAACTAAACTGAAGCTGAACTGAAACTAAACCAAATTGGACTGGAGCTGAACTGGAACTTGAATTATATCACTGAAACTGAAACTGAATCTGAACTGGACTAAAACTGTAATTGAAACTGAACTAAACCTGGAAATAAAACTAAAACTGAGCTGAAACTGGAACTGAAACTAAGTTATAACTGATTGAACTAAAACTGAACTGGAACTGTAAACTGCGAATCGAAACTAAACTCTGAGTTGGAACTGAACTACAGAAGACATGAAGATGAATCAATGAGGACCCGATAATAACTTCAAATAGCAACGCACGTTCTCTTTATTCTCCATCGTGGTCATACAGATAGGCTCTGATACCATATAAGGGTTTATATAAAAATATAAACAACAAACATAATATAAGAGGAAGTCATATATCGAAACAATATAAGAACAAAATTATATTAATATGACTTGAGAAACCTAATACATAAAGGCCTTTATATAGAATTATTATAACTTGAAAACTAAGACACCTAATTAAACTTGAAAATTAAGAAATCTACAATAACTTAGAAATTGAATCATACAATAATTTCGAAAATGAATCCTACAACAACTTGAAAACTAATAATACTATTAATTCTAACATATATATATTCTTGAAAGCCTGTAAAATTATAAATTATTCGAAAAACAATAAGACAAAATCTCATCCATTGAAGTATCTCTTTGGTAAGGTGCTTTCTCACACAAGTTTGAGAACGATTTTCGGTTCGTGTAACACGAAACTTCGCAAAATATCAACCTTTATTGTAAAATAAAAACTCCAATAATTATAGAAAATTGTTATTTCGTAAAGAATTAAGTTAGTATCGTAAGTCGAGCACTTGAGTCCACTGTTTTAGTCTATTATTGATATATATTTTAAGTTGAATAAGAAGACTTATTTTTAAAATTAGTATATTTATGTATAGAAATAGCAATTTTCTAATTACATTGTTTTCTACGAATTACTATTTGTTATTTGGGGGAATAATGAATAGCAAATTACGAGCATTTTTCATTTGCGAGTAATTACAAAATAGAAAATTACGTAGGAGTATTAAAAAAGGTCATTGGGTAAAAAAAATAAAAAATTTGAAAGCATTACACTACAAGCACCCGGAAATCCCTGATACGTTTTGTAGGCCACCAACCATGAAAAGGAAAGCTATTGAATACACACCATCACCTTAGATGTACCGTTACAATGGTGTAATTTCTGAACCTCTCTCTATTTCTATCTAACAATACTTGCATTCTCTTGAAGACTCCACCGACTCTCCTTCCAAGTTACTTCTCTGGTTCATCTACTCCACCAAGAGGATATACACACGTATTGATATATTATATATACATATTTTTTTACACAGAGAAGATCAAAGATGGCGAATTTAGATCCAGAGAACAGGGGAGGCACGAAGAACAGAGGCAACAGCAGCTACCCACCAGCTTATTATTCACCTGGGTACTATGTGGACCCCACAGATACTACTCAATGGACTTCTTGGTTGGTCCCGATGATAGCGGTTGCAAATGTTGCAATGTTCTTTGTTATCATGTATGTCAATGATTGTCCCAAGAACGAGCACAATTTTGGGTCTAGAGGGGACTGTGTGGTGAAGTTTCTTGGAAGATTATCGTTTCAACCTCTCAAGGAGAACCCTCTTTTTGGCCCATCTTCTTCTGCGTAAGATTCCTAACACCCACTTTTCATCGATCATGCTATATGTTATTGTGTTTGAGCTTGATTCTGAGATTCATTTCCCAAATATAGTGATTTTCTTGATTTGTTATGTCTCAGTTTATTTTATTTTTTTCAATTGGGGTTGGGTTGACTGATTAATGGAAGTGTATAATTTGGTAAAAATGTATTCTTTTGCAGATTCTCTAGGTTTTCAACTATTGATTTAGCTCAATTTTCATTTTTTTGGTTATTTCATTGGTCTTTTTTGGGATTGATAAGTTAGATTGGGAGTCTTGGAGTACAAAATTAGGCTTCATTGCTTTAAAATTTGATGTATTTTCTAGCATCTGTAAATTTTTTATAGTCCTCTGCATTTCAATTTTTTGAGTTAATTTTGTGGTTTGTTATCCGCTTCAAGAGTTAGGTTTCTGATTACCAGAGGGAGGGCGTATTATAAATCAGATATTGTAGTCGACTATGCTACGAGATTTAACGGAAATGGGTAGTCGTTTCTGCGTATTCATTTTTGGCAATGCCCTTATTGCTGTTGTTCTATCTTGTCTTGTAACCAGTGGTTTACCTGTTTTGGTTGGGTGTGACTGACATATCTTGTCGTGGAGATGGTAAAAATGAAATTTTTTTCGGTGACAATTTATTTGTTTAGCCAAGATAGCATCTTTTTCCTGGAAAAAGCCCAGAATATTTTTTGTGTCAATTAATGTTTGAATTTTTTTCTTCTTGATCAATTTTGGTCTCAAAGTAAATTGGAAAGTGGCATCTGAAATGGGCTTTAGCTTGCTTGTTATGATATGAAACCTTTACTTTGCTTGAGAAGTACCTCTATAATACCTGACACTCAAGGTTTTATGAGGAAATTACTTCCATTGAAATTACTAGTCTACAAATTTTGTGATGCCCCTACCACACAAAATATATCAACTGGTAACTTGTTTGTCCCAGCCAAGACATAAATATATTTATTAAAAAAAAAAAAAAATCCAATTCTTAACTGTATCTGCCTCTAATTGTGTAGACTGGAAAAATTGGGAGCTTTAGAGTGGAACAAAGTAGTGCATGAGCATCAAGGATGGAGACTCTTCACTTGTATCTGGTTGCATGCAGGTGTTATTCATCTACTTGCAAACATGTTGAGCCTCGTGTTTATTGGGATTCGTCTTGAACAGCAATTTGGATTCGGTATGTTTTTATTTTTCATTTGAAAATCTAGACTTGTCTAACTTTAGAAAAAAGAAAACAGAAAAGAAATTGTATTGGAAAAAGCTATTTGTGCGTGATTATGTTCAAGAATTAGACTTCGGATTATTCTTACTTCTAATTATTAAGAATTAGTCTTACTTTGCCAATTATTATAGATTTATATGCATCGTAACTTTATCTGTTTTCCAACTGTAAATTTGGCAGTCCGAGTTGGGGCAATTTACTTGTTGTCAGGATTTGGTGGGAGCATACTCTCTTCCCTTTTCATTCAAAACAGTATCTCTGTGGGTGCTTCTGGTGCTCTATTCGGACTTCTTGGAGCGATGCTGTCAGAGCTTATCACTAACTGGACTATTTATGCCAATAAGGTGAGTCCGGCATAATATATTGAGATTGATGAGAAACTCGCAATCCCACTTCTTCTCCTTCTTCTTTTCTTTTCTTAAATTATTAATTTTACATAAATGTTAATATCTCAAAATTGGTGGTTGGAGGCAGAATTAATTCTCCCAAGTTTTTAGTTTTTGAATCTGTTATTATTAAGTCAATTCGTCCAACCATTTTGTTCAAGCTGTGAGTGACTCCTGAATATTCTCATCCAATTTAATAAATATAAATATATCTCAATTTCAGGCTGCAGCTCTAATTACGCTTGTGATCATAATTCTGATCAACTTAGCAGTTGGAATTCTTCCTCATGTTGACAACTTTGCACACATTGGAGGTTTCTTGTCAGGGTTTCTTTTGGGCTTTGTGTTGCTAATCCGTCCCCAATTCGAATGGCTGGAGCGCCAGCATCTTCCAGCTGATGCCCGCATGAAGTCCAAGCACACAGTTTACCAATATGTCTTTTTGGTGGTTGCACTTGTGCTGCTTATTGTCGGGTAAGCTTTATTGCCACAACGCTAAACTTCCATCCAAATTTCTTGAAAGCACCAAGGCCATCTTGTTTCCTTCTTTTTCTTTTTCTCTTTTTTCTTAGAAGGCGATCTTCGTTAGTCCTGTAATTTTGTGCCATGTTTTGCAGATTTACGGTTGGATTGGTAATGCTTTTCCGGGGAGAAAACGGGAACAATCATTGTAGCTGGTGCCATAACCTAAGCTGCGTTCGTACTTCAAGATGGAACTGTAATAACTGATGGCTATTCTATGTATATATCGTCTCCTTTCTTGCACTGATTTTTTGTTCCCATCCATTTTTTTTCTTTATAGTGTTTGACAATTAGATGTACATGGGGACTATGGAATTTTCTTGTATAAAATACTAAAATGAAAAAGTACTTACAGTTGGTAGTTTTATTTTATATTTAGCATCTAATCTGAGATCGAGCGTGTATTGTTGAAAGTCAAAGCTGTTTTAAATAATTTGATTACTCAAATCTGGTGGAATGGAGAAGAAAATGCAGGTTAATCAAACATCCCAACATGGGATCTAAAATATGATGGCAAAACGGGAGATGCACTATGACATAAAGAAGTATATATTCTGAATACCCTATTATGCTCATGTATTTTAATACACATACATATACAATATATGAATCATGATGTATTGCATACATTTTATGTATTCACTAAGGTGAGAGAACTATAACTTGGAAAAATAAATGGCTTCGCGGTTCGGAACGGGAGACCTTCATTGTGTTGTACCGACGAGATAACCAACCACACCACTAAACCTGTTGTGAAAATTGATATTTTTAGTGAGCTCTTGTGAGATATTGAAATCGTTTGAAAGTCTACAATGCAAATTGATGAAAAATATGCTAATAAAATGTAAAGATTATCGTAAATATGTTACAGTATAAGATCAGTACTTTTTGATAATATTACACTATTTTATTTATTTTATCTTATGATAAAATGTGTTTTATGATACCTAGATAAATGATATTCTATCCATATATATTTTTTTGAAAATATAATTAGTGAGAAAACTAAATTGGTTACTAACACACGTTGGGACCGAATGGAAGGAATTCAGTCATCCGTGCACAAATTCTCGAGTTCGAATCTTGTACATGTCAAAAGACGATGTTGGGAGAGCTCCCTCCTTATGAGTCTGACCAAAGTTTAATCCCGAATTAGTCGGATTCCAAATGAATTATCAGACACCGAGAAGAAACCAAAAAAAAAACTAAATTGGTTGAAAAATTGCTTCAGTCAGGTTTGACCCAATTTTTTTTGATGTGTTTGATTGACGTGATAACAAACTATACCGCGTAACCTTTTTTTTTTTTTTTTTTATAAAGATTGTTTATTTCAAAATCTTGATATTGTTTTTTTGAGTTCACTATAGATATGCTACATTGTATCAAGACTTTTTAGTACTTTTAGATAAAATAATATCTTCTTTTTAAAAATATTAATCATGTAAAATATAAAGTAATGTCTTAATTTTTCTCTTGATTTTTTTTTTATAAGTTTGTTAAACAATTAACACCAGTAAAATCTTTATATTCCACCTAATTTATGATCTAAAGGATATTAACTCTTTCTGAAATACAAATTGAAATATGAATAGAACGTAAAAATTCATCTTGTAGCAACAAGTGTTTTAAAAATTTGTAGTCGGACTTCGGCATTAGATGGAGGGCCTAGTGTCTAGACCGTCCTAATCGGACACTAATCAGATATAAGTAGAGATTAATCAATTTTAGGCGCTCAATTTATTTAGGTGGTAAAAGACATTTTAGGATTAATTCAAAGATTAATCAAAATTAGACGAAATTTTTTAAAACAATAGTTGCAACTAAAAAGAAAAAATATATATATGTGCCATTAAAAATTGATAAGAACTAGAACTATTTTTTTGGGGTGTAGTTAGGGTTAAAACATTGATATTAATAATTTTACATAATATTCATTACATTCCCCAAAAAAAAAAATTAAAAAATTATTTTCAAAATTTTAAAATTAAATATTAGAATTTTAGGTTTTAAATTAACACAAATTCCTCAAATTTTAATAAAGACAAATTTAAGTGTCATAAATTACTTATAAAAAATATTTATTAAAATTTGAAATTTTGCAAATCAATTATCAAAATCATAAGCCATCTCCTTTGTCCTGAGGGAGTATTATTAATTAACTCAGCATAAGCTAAAAATAATACTAACTTAGTAATATTTTTTTGGTAATAACTAATAAGTAGTTTGCACACTTGTATTAATTAAAAACATTTTATAGTCAATATTAATTAAAAATAAAATAAAATAAATAAGAATATATATATTCTCTTATTTATTTTATTTTATTTTTAATTAATATATTATATTATAAAATAAAATATTATTATTATTATTAAAAAAAATTGACCATCGAGATATCGTTTTATTTAAAGTGGATTGCATGCCCTCAATAAATGTTCCATTTTAGAGTTACAGATTCTTGACGTCATTAATAAATGATCAAAATGTTGGTTAACAGAGTTGAAGAAGAACATAGATTAGTTACAGTACAGCACAGAAGATCTACTGAGCTCCGATTCGTCTCATTTTATCTGTCTCACTTTCCACTCTTTCTCCCATCCTCATCCGATTAATCTGTACGTCTGAAGCAAACTCAGTTTTAGAGTGATTGATTTTAATTTATTTCATTGATCCTAATTTGATACGGTCCTGATTGATTTGTTGGTCTAAAGTTTCCATTTTTAGAATGACTGAATGAGCATCAATTGACTATACAATTATTGTTATACTAGTATTACTTTTATGATTTGATCAGATATAAATTTAGTGTCCTTCCAATAAATGAACAACTCTAGATATGCTCTGTGATCATGATTTGAATTAAATTTAGGTTTTCTGGGCTGCTACTATTATTATTAAAGCTGTTTCGTTTATGAGAAAATGGAATTGGATTTGGTTAATGTACAGGAGCTAACTGATTTCAAATTCATTTAAACCCTCAGCTTGTAGGATTTTTAGGTTTAGATATCGGAAACTAGTTTGTTGTCCGCTCCTTTGAAATTCTCGTTAATCGTTGTACTAATCAAATTAACAAAGAATTATTCATGATTCCGTAACATATATGCACATTTGAAACTTGGATGCAGACTCCTGTAAAACGTGTATGAAAATCTCTGTTCAGCTCCCCAACAGTGTTTGGTTAGATTCTTAAAATTACGAACATTATACTTTCAAGAAGAGAGAGATGATACAGAACTTGAAGCAGCAAGTCTCAAAGAGACAAAAAGAAAGGAGAACTTGAAGGCCTTTGGAGGGCTTCAAAGAGAATAGAAGAAATATATAGGATAACAAGAGATCTTGGTAGAAATTTTCCCTTGAGGCTCTCTGGCTTCTATCCCCGTTCTGGGCTTGTTCACATAGCTCTTAATTCTTACTAAAGGACTTATCCTTTTGGGAAGTCTTTTCCCATACTGTTCAAAGAAACCCCAATAACAATGCATTCTTGTTAACACATTGTGCATCAGTTCTTCCACTTCATATAATATAAACATGTCTTTTATATTATGTGTCACCTTATTTGGGTGTTCGGGACGGATTTAAGTGAAGAAAATCACTCACATATGGAAATAATTGTTGCTTATAGCTATTGGCGTTGCCTTTTAATATTTATTGGGAACTTATAGTAAATAAAAATTGTTTTCCTAAGGTTCTCATTAACTTTAGGGGTATTTAAGTAGTTGTAGGTATATGACTGTACTATTTATGTTTTTCTATTTCCAGAGATAATTCTGTTATCAAGCCACAACCAAGGACAAGGCTCTGCTAATTGAATGATTTTCTGCTGTTTGTTTTGACTTCTTCTCTGCAATGTCTGAGCTACTCAATGTATTTTCTCTTACTCCACCTTTTTATTTTTTCGATTCTCAATTCTGGTATATTATTGTTTTGCTGCAGAAGTAGATTTCAGTTTCTGATTAGATAATTAATTTCAAACATTTGTTTGTTTTAACTATTGCTTATACTTGATTTCAATTGTGAAACCCAAGAAATGTAGATTTCAATCAGGTCAGAGAAATGGTACTAAACTAAAACTGATAATCTCATGGTTATTCCATTTGATGCACGCATCCATATTTTATGTAACTTTTTGTACTCGTGAGTTCAATTCAAATTATTCGGTGCAGTCGAGCCTGAATGGCTCAACTTCGAACCTTCCAGACTCCAGTGAAAGAGCTTATACAACAGCCTTTTCTGCTCAGTCAGGTTTTAAATCACTCTGACCAGAATACATTTGCTTGCTTTTTCAACTTTTTATCTTTTGTGAATGCATAATGATTCTCTTTGCTTAATCCTGTAGATACTCTACTAGGGCTCCATGGTGCTCATGGGGGTTTTAACATTCCCAATATGCCTGCTACATTTGTGTCAAGGAATTCTACAACAAATGGTGGTCTTCCAAGTGGAGTTCAACAAGCTGCAGGAAGTATATCTAACGGGCGCTTCACTATTAACAATCTTCCTGCTGGCCTTTCTCAGGTACATTTCAACACCCTGACCCTGACCCCAGAAGTACAAGCATACATACATAGTAGAGCACAATCTCCGTCTTAATGGGTATGTTTTCTTGTATCCAGCCATCTAGCAGCTCACATGGGCATTCAGGAATAACAAATAATGGAGGTATGATTGTTGAATGAATTTTAAAAATTAATACTCACATTTCCATGTTATGTTCTCCGACTTTTTTTCCTTTTTCTTTTCCTAATTGGTTCAAGATTGTGACTGAGGGATCAGGTTTGTCACAAAGTTTAGGAAATGCAGGAAGGCTTATTAACTCAATGGGTAACCTTGTCGGTGGGGGCAATGTTGGAAGGAATTTAAGTTCCGGTGGAGGGCTAAATATGCCTGGTGTTGCTTCACGCCTAAATTTAACAGGTAACAGTGATTTGCGTATCTCCCAGGTCGAAAACTTAATTTGCAACTTGGCTTGGATAAAACATGAACCTACAAGAATAAGACTGTTGAGATATATAAAATCCTTATAATGCTGTTTCTGGCATTACCATGTACAAATTGGATTTGTTGATATAGAATTTGTAATTTAGTCAATTGACACTCGGTACTACAGCACCGCAGATGGTATCTATGTTAGGAAATTCTTATACTGCTGGTGGAGGACAACTATCACAAAATCATTTCCAAGCTGGCAATAATCATCTAACTTCGATGGCATTGTTGAATGAGTTAAATCGTGATCAAGCTAGCTTTGATATAAATGATTTTCCTCAGTTGACCGGTCAACCTAATTCAGCTGCTGGTTTTCAAGGGCAATTAGGTAACTGAAGGAATTTGTCTTCTTGTTGTGCCTTTCTTTTGCAACTATACGGTCATAAAAAGCATCTGACTTGTGATGTGTAGGTTTGTCCCGAAAACAAGGTGTGGGGTTTATTCAACAAAACCAAGAGTTCAGCATGCAAAATGAAGATTTTCCTGCTTTACCCGGATATAAAGGTTATTTTATGAGAATTTATTTTAGGTTTTTGAAACTGTTATCTTGACTTAGATTTGAGCCTTGTTCCTGAAGTAGGTGGTGGTAGTAGTGAGTTTCCAGTAAATATGCACCAGAAAGAACAACTTCATGAAAGTGTGATGTCTATGATGCAATCTCGTCACTTGCCTGTAAGCTTTGTATTATATGTACCTTCCATAATTACTACTTATATAAATAGATCCCCATTCTTCCTTCCATAATTACTACTTATATTAATAGATCCCCATTCTTCCGTATTTTTTAATTTATTTTTTCATCTTGCAGGTAGGGAGATCGTCTGGATTTAGCTTGGGGGGTGCATATTCACCACATCATCAGCAACAACAGCAACATGCTCAATCAGTAAACGGGGGTGGACTCTCCTTTTTACCGCCAAACAATCAAGATCTCCATTTTAGTGGCTCTGAGGTATTGTCAACTATCCAGGATGATTTATTATTCTTTTATAAATCATACATCCTTGCACTCGCAGGCGCACACAGAGATTTTTAGACCAGAATCCAACTATTTATATTAGCATTCCTTAATTTGTTGGTTTGCCAAAGTTGAACCTCTCATCTCTTTTAGGTCAGAAGTGCCGGGCTACCTGCCCCTGGATTAAGGCCCACAAACTTGTCAAATGCCGTGTCAGGTATGGGATCCTATGACCAACTAATTCAGCAGTATCAACACTTCCAGAAGCAGTCCCAGTTTCGATCGAATAGCACATTTAGAGATCAGGACGTGAAGTCTAGTCAGACATCACAAAGCGTCAGCGACAGATTTGGAATGCTTGGTTTATTGAGTGTCATTAGGATGACTAATCCCGATTTGACCTCCCTTGCTTTGGGAATTGATCTGATGACACTGGGTCTAAATTTGAACTCGTCAGATAATCTCCACAAAAATTTTGCCTCTCCATGGTCTGAAGAACCTGCCAAGGGAGAGCCGCGCTATAGCGTTCCAGAATGTTTTAATTCTAAACAACCACCTGCACTAACTGTGAGCTCTTCTTAGATGATATAACTGTTATATTAAGAAACACGACATGTCTTTCTTGTCTCATCCCTAATTGTTTTATTGGTCTTGCAGCAAGGTTTCTTTTCAAGATTTCGAGAAGAGACATTATTTTATATATTTTACAGGCTAGTCTCTCTTGCTATCTAACCTACTTCTATTTACTACTCCCTCCGTTCTAAAATTAGAAATACTTTTGAGTTCTATCAAATTAGGTTTGTGAAATCATTAAATTCAAATTATGATATAAATTTAAAGTTTGTATATATTAGTATTTTATATTGTAGTTTATAACATTGATTTTGAAATCAATCAAAAATAAAATAAATTTAAAGTTTGTACGTCATAGTATTTTGTATATGTAGTTTATAACATTGACTTTGAAATCGATCAAAATAAAATAAATTCACTTTAAATTTGAATTTTAGGATTTCACAAATGTACTACATTAAAGCGCATACGTATCTCTGATTTTGGAATGGAGGGAGAATGATCTAACCATAAGAATCTTTTTTCCTCTTTGCAGTATGCCAAAAGAGAAGGCCCAGCTGTATGCTGCAAATGAATTGTATGTCTTTTCTTGGTATCCAGAGTTCTATTTTTAGTTCGTCTGCCTATATAATTTAATTTGGTACATAATAATTTTATCCTTTATGCATCTCTACTTCAGTTGCAGTCATGAATAAAGAAGTTTCGGTGTTCTTGTAGGCATGTGAGAGGATGGTTTTATCACAGAGAACTTCATTTGTGGTTCACGAGGATCACAAACATAGAACCTCTTGTTAAGACAAATACTTATGAGAGAGGTTGCTACTTTTGTTTTGATCCGAATACGTGGGAGACAACTCGAAAGGTTTGCATTATTTGGCTTGCCACATCATTTTCTATACACCTTCACAGTCTTCTACGAGTAATATTGAAAGGTAAACAATAATTACGTGTGTTTTTGTAGGATAATTTCGTTGTTCAGTATGAAATGGTTGAGAAAAGACCTGTTCTTCCTCGTCAGTAGCCCAAGCATTTTCTCAAAATTGCCCTTAAAATACTTGGATAAGTTCTGCAGAAGTTTATGGATTTTGGAAGGACAAAAAAGAGAAACATAGAAGACGGGTGCTTCTGAAGGAGAAGTTTGCTTTCATGCTCTATTAGATTTACAGGTTACAAATCAGTTGGTGCTTTAAGAATTATTAGAAGTGCAGGCCTCTTTCAGTATTGTAAATTATCATTGTTGTAATATATTTATGGAACCTCTTGTTGACCAATAAATAATGGAGTAATAATCTGATATACTATTACTTAAAAATAATAATCTATTTCTATTACATATAATCTAGATAACTTTATTTCTTTGTTGTTTTTGCTTTTGAGATTTTATAGGGGACTGGATTTGATTTCACTTGTATAAAAAAAATTAATAATATTAAAAATAAAAAAGATTTGATTTAGAACACATGTCACCTTTTAATAGACTTTATTTTATTTTATTTTTTTTTTTTCCTTTCCCAACTTGATGTAGTAATTGATAGCAAATAGAAGCAGAATATTATTTTACACAATTGAATAGAAATATTTGTTCCAACTTAATAGCTCATGATGCATGTTTTTTTTTTTTATAATAATGATTATTTTTTAATTTGTAGACTTTTATTTTATTTTTTCAGCCTTAATTATGGTATGAGGCATGTCTACAGCTCGAGAGAGATCATAATCATATATAAAAAGATGAATATCACGGGCAATAGCTTAATGGTACCGTGTACATTTATATTATACGTCATCCCACTACACTTTTATTATAAAGATGAATTTATCTTTAATATTTATAAAATTTGTAAATGAGCTCTTTGTGAAACATGTAATAATAATCAAGCACATATGAAGAGCCTTTTTGGTTTTATTTTTTTGCAGTGATTATAGTTTTTTTAAAATTATAATAACTTCAGAGTTCTGTTTGTTTTAACTTATTTAATAACTTACTTTTAGATTGTATAAACTGGTAAAGCACATAATAATCACATCCAAAACACTAAGTTTCAGAAACTTACTTAATAATCTGTTTTAAAAAAATTACTCAAAACAGAACTAATCACTTATTCAATAATCTGATTATTAAATAATCTGTAATCTATTTTCAAATAAGTTATACCAAACAAGTCCGATTTCAATGGAAGTGAAGAATTTCTTCTTCTTCTTCTTCTTTTTTTTTTTTTTTTTGACTATTTTAGGGATAAATTTATCTTTAATATCAACAAATCTTGTAAATAAATTTCTTTTTAGGAGGTGTATGGAGTAAATGAGTAATATTTTGAACAATCGTACGACAAACTTAAAATCAAACTCATGTGAGAGCTCACTGCTCAGTGCCATTTTTCTTTTGGTGTGAGTGTGTTAATTGGGAGGAGGCTTATATTGTAAAAATCCATACAACAACTTGGGGAGAAACTTCTAATTATCTAAAACTGAACGCACCATTTTGCAAAAACTAAACAGTTGCTAGCGGTTACACCCGCCAAAATCTCCCCTAGCTCCCTTCTCAAATTTTAATCTAAACAGATCAATCAATAAAACAATCCGGCCACTAAAACATTTCAAAAATGAGTCCGCTCACATTGTTGCCGATCATCATCATAACCTCTCTCTCCCTCCACCAATCAATAATCTCAGGTACTCAAATTCTCTCCAAATCAAAACTCCAAACGTGCGAAAAGGATTCGGATGATTCCGGTAGCCTGGATTGCACCTCGAAAATCGTGATCAACATGGCCGTGCCAAGTGAAACTGTGAGGGG